>JAWPHD010018556.1:0-39385 GCA_037043455.1 Cyrtodaria siliqua
TGCATTTATTCTCTATATTGTCCACTAGTTCAAAGTGGTGCTGCATTTATTCTCTGAATTATCCACTAGTCCAAAGTGGTGCTGCATTTATTCACTATATTATCTACTAGTCAGGCATTCCATTTACTACATATGCATGTGACCTTGACCTTGAATTTGCAACAACTCTGCAGTTCTGTAGGTAACGAGGTTCTAGGCCCATTCTACATATTTACTTGATGATGAGTGGCATATTCATTCCTGTAAGGCACATATAACCTTTCATGTGTTGGTGCGCGCGCTTTCAACCCAATTCAATTCAATTCATCCCGAGATGTCAATTCACTGATTATCTACTAGTCGGGTCATGTGCTGCGTTTATTCACTATATAATCCAATAGTCAGGCATCCATTTACTACATTATCCACTAGTCAGGCATTCATTTACTATAGTATCCACCAGTCGGCCATTCATTATTTATATTATCCACTAGTATTGTCACTAGTCCGGGTGGTGCTGCATTTTTTTTACTATACTATCCACTAGTCCTTTAGTGGTGCTGCATTTATTCTCTATATTATCCACTAGTACAAAGCAGTGCTGCATTTATTCACTATATTATCCACTTGTCGGGCATTCCATTTACTACATTTACTATACAAATGTGCATGTGACCTTGACCTTGAATTTGCAGCAACTCTGCAGTTCTGTAGGTAACAATGTTCGTGGCCCATTCTACATATTTTTTCTTGATGAGTCGGGCATATTCATTCCTGTGAGGCGGCATATAACCTTTCATGTGTTGGTGCGCGCCTTTAAACCCAATTCAATTCAATTCAATTCATCCCGAGATGTGAATTCACTGATTATCTACTAGTCGGGTCATGTGCTGCGTTTATTCACTATATAATCCAATAGTCAGGCATCACTTTACTACATTATCCACTAGTCAGGCATTCATTTACTACAGTATCCTCCAGTCAGGCATTCATTGACTATATTATCCACCAGTATTATCCACTAGTCCTGGTGGTGCTGCATTTTTTTACTATACTATCCACTAGTCCTTTAGTGGTGCTGCATTTATTCTCTATATTATCCACTAGTTCAAAGTGGTGCTGCATTTATTCTCTGTATTATCCACTAGTTCAAAGTGGTGCTGCATTTATTCTCTATATTATCCACTAGTACAAAGCAGTGCTGCATTTATTCACTATATTATCCACTAGTCAGGCATTCCATTTACTACATTTACTATACAAATGTGCATTTGACCTTGACCTTGAATTTGCAGCAACTCTGCAGTTCTGTAGGTAACAAGGTTCTATGCCCATTCTACATATTTTTTCTTGATGATGAGTCTGGCATATTCATATCTGTGAGGTGCCATATAACCTTTTATGTGTTGGTGCGCGCGCCTTTAAACCCAATTCAATTCAATTCATCCCGAGATGTGAATTCACTGATTATCTACTAGTCGGGTCATGTGCTGCGTTTATTCACTATATAATGCAATAGTCAGGCATCGATTTACTACATTATTCACTAGTCAGGCATTCATTTACTATAGTATCCACCAGTCAGGCATTCATTGACTATATTATCCACTAGTATTGTCCACTAGTCCGGGTGGCGCTGCATTTATTCTCTATATTATCCACTAGTCCAAAGTGGTGCTGCATTTATTCACTATATTATACACTAGTCAGGCATTCCATTTACTACATTAACTATACAAATGTGCATGTGACCTTGACCTTGAATTTGCAGCAACTCTGCAGTTCTGTAGGTAACGAGGTTCTACGCCCATTTTACATATTTTTTCTTGATGATGAGTCTGGCATATTCATTCCTGTGAGGCGCCATATAACCTTTGATGTGTTGGTGCGCGCGCCTTTAAACCCAATTCAATTCAATTCAATTCATCCCGAGATGTGAATTCACTGATTACCTACTAGTCGGGTCATGTGCTGCGTTTATTCACTATATAATCCAATAGTCAGGCATCACTTTACTACATTATCCACTAGTCAGGCATTCATTTACTATAGTATCCACCAGTCAGGCATTCATTGACTATATTATCCACCAGTATTGTCCACTAGTCCGGGTGGCGCTGCATTTATTCTCTATATTATCCACTAGTTCAAAGTGGTGCTGCATTTATTCTCTGTATTATCCACTAGTCCAAAGTGGTGCTGCATTTATTCACTATATTATCCACTAGTCAGGCATTCCATTTACTACATTTACTATACAAATGTGCATGTGACCTTGACCTTGAATTTGCAGCAACTCTGCAGTTCTGTAGTTAACGAGGTTCTAGGCCAATTCTACATATTTTTTCTTGATGATGAGTCTGGCATATTCATTCCTGTGAGGCGCCATATAACCTTTTATGTGTTGGTGCACGCGCCTTTAAACCCAATTGTCAATTCGTCCCGTGATGTGAATTCACTGATTATCTACTAGTCGGGTCATGTGTGCGTTTATTCACTATATAATGCAAGTCAGGCATCGATTTACTACATTATTCACTAGTGAGGCATTCAATTACTATAGTATCCACCAGTCAGGCATTCATTGACTATATTATCCACTAGTATTGTCCACTAGTCCGGGTGGCGCTGCATTTATTCTCTATATTATCCACTAGTTCAAAGTGGTGCTGCATTTATTCTCTGTATTATCCACTAGTCCAAAGTGGTGCTGCATTTATTCACTATATTATCCACTAGTTAGGCATTCCATTTACTACATTTACTTTACAAATGTGCATGTGACCTTGACCTTGAATTTGCAGCAACTCTGCAGTTCTGATGGGAACGAGGTTCTACGCCCATTCTACATATTTTTTCTTCATGATGAGTCTGGCATATTCATTCCTGTGAGGCGCCATATAACCTTTCATGTGTTGGTGCGCGCGCCTTTAAACCCAATTCAATTCAATTCAATTCATCCCGAGATGTGAATTCACTGATTACCTACTAGTCTGGTCATGTGCTGTGTTTATTCACTATATAATCCAATAGTCGGGCATCCATTTACTACATTATCCACTAGTCAGGCATTCATTTACTACAGTATTCACCAGTCAGGCATTCATTGACTATATTATCCACTAATATTGTCCACTAGTCCGGGTGGCGCTGCATTTATTTACTATACTTTGCACTAGTCCTTTAGTGGTGCTGCATTTATTTTCTATATTAACCACTAGTTCAAAGTGGTGCTGCATTTATTCTCTATATTATCCACTAGTCAAGTGGTGCTGCATTTATTGACTATATTATCCACTAGTCAGGCATTCCATTTACTACATTTACTATACAAATGTGCATGTGACCTTGACCTTGAATTTGCAGCAACTCTGCAGTTCTGTAGGTAACAAGGTTCTAGGCCCATTCTACATATTTTTTCTTGATGATGAGTCTGGCATATTCATTCCTGTGAGGCGCCATATAACCTTTTATGTGTTGGTGCACGCGCCTTTAAACCCAATTGTCAATTTGTCCCGTGATGTGAATTCACTGATTATCTACTAGTCGGGTCATGTGTGCGTTTATTCACTATATAATGCAATAGTCAGGCATCGATTTACTACATTATTCACTAGTGAGGCATTCATTTACTATAGTATCCACCAGTCAGGCATTCATTGACTATATTATCCACTAGTATTGTCCACTAGTCCGGATGGCGCTGCATTTATTCTCTATATTATCCACTAGTTCAAAGTGGTGCTGCATTTATTCTCTGTATTATCCACTAGTCCAAAGTGGTGCTGCATTTATTCACTATATTATCCACTAGTCAGGCATTCCATTTACTACATTTACTATACAAATGTGCATGTGACCTTGACCTTGAATTTGCAGCAACTCTGCAGTTCTGTAGGTAACGAGGTTCTACGCCCATTCTACATATTTTTTCTTCATGATGAGTCTGGCATATTCATTCCTGTGAGGCGCCATATAACCTTTCATGTGTTGGTGCGCGCGCCTTTAAACCCAATTCAATTCAATTCATCCCGAGATGTAAATTCACTGATTCCCTACTAGTCGGGTCATGTGCTGCGTTTATTCACTATATAATCCAATAGTCAGGCATCACTTTACTACATTATCCACAAGTCAGGCATTCATTTACTATAGTATCCACCAGTCAGGCATTCATTGACTATATTATCCACCAGTATTGTCCACTAGTCCGGGTAGCGCTGCATTTATTTACTATACTATCCACTAGTCCTTTAGTGGTGCTGCATTTATTCTCTATATTATCCACTAGTTCAAAGTGGTGCTGCATTTATTCTCTGTATTATCCTCTAGTCCAAAGTGGTGCTGCATTTATTCACTATATTATCCACTAGTCAGGCATTCCATTTACTACATTTACTATACTAATGTGCATGTGACCTTGACCTTGAATTTGCAGCAACTCTGCAGTTCTGTAGGTAACAAGGTTCTAGGCCCATTCTACATATTTTTTCTTGACGATGTTGTAGTGCGCGCCTTTAAACCCAATTCAATTCAATTCGTCCTGAGATGTGAATTCACTGATTATCTACTAGTCAGGTCATGTGCTGCGTTTATTCAGTATACAATCCAATAGTCAGGCATCCATTTACTACATTATCCACTAGTCGGGTATTCATTTACTTTATGTTTTAATTCGCTCTATTCAAACAAACATAAAACATTTATGATCTTTTCTCCAAATAATTTTAAAAACCCTCAGATTTTCAAATTATACCAATAAATGTTATATTCTAAAAGAATAACAAACAATAGAAGGGTGTTAATTCGCACAGGCAAACATTTATTGGAATTTTTAAAGAGCGGGTACATTATCTAGAAACGCTTTAAATTCCCAAATTTAGAGTAATTATTATTTGTGAGTCGTCCCCTTCCGTCACATACCCATCTTTAGGGTGTTCGGATCTCCGTCTCCCGAGTTTTTTAACAAACGATCGCACATACCTTGATTCGCTATGCGATATGATTTCCTTTCCTTAATACAAAACTTTTGTTTTGATTTCTGAAATTAATATTTCTGATTCATGACTGAGATTGAAACGTTCGAAATACGTTTCTAAGGATTTGCATGGACACGTGTTTTTATGTGTTCTCGCTTTTACGACACAAGAACCTTTCTTATATTGAAACTATAATAACTGACAAGTTATACAAATAAACGTTTTTAAAGCATAAATACTTTCTACGTCGGCCCAAAACCGAATCCAAAAAGGTTTGTGTCCGACCGACACCGGATCGATTCAGTAAAACGTAAATACATAATGAGATGGCCTTACGCCGGGTCCATATTACATAACAAAAATAGTTGATGTGTCCTTTCGACACCACCTCAGTGCGATACAACTTTAAAATATGTCTTGCGTCGGCCCGACGCCGGATCCAAAAATGTTTGTGCCCGCCCTGCACCGGATCGATACAATATAACATAAATACATTCTACGTCGGCCTGACGCCGGATCCATAAAATGACAAAATAATGACAGTGACCGCTTGACGCCTTATTGATACGATGCAAAATAAATACATTCTACGTCGGCCAGACGTCTGATCCATAAAATGACAATATAGTAAGTGTGTCAGCCCGACACCAGATCGATACAATACAACATATTAAGTACATTCTGCGTCAGCCTGACGCCCGATCCATAAAATGACAAAATAATGATGTTGACCGCCGACGCCTTATTGATACGATGCAAAATAAATACCTTCTACGTTGGCCTGACGCCGGATCCATAAAATGACAAAATAATAAGGGTGACCGCCCGAAGCCTTATTGATACAATACAAAATAAATACATTCTACGTCGGCCAGACGTATGATCCATAAAATGACAATATAGTAAGTGTGTCAGCCGACACCGGATCGATACAATACAACAGAAGTACATTCTGCGTCAGCCTGATGCCGGATCGATAAAACGACAATATAGTGGCGGTGTCCGCACGATGCCGGATCGATACAATACAAAATAAATACAATCTACGTCGGCCTGACGTCGGATCCATAAAATGACAATATAATGATTGTGTCACCAGATCAGTGCGATACAGCTAAATTATTACTTGCGTCGGCCCGACACCTGATCCAAAAAATGTTTGTGCCCGCCTGATACCGGATCGATACAATATAACAGATACTTTCTGCGTCGGACCGACGCCGGATCCAAAAAATATTTGTGCCCGCCCGGCACCGGATTGATAAAATATCACAAAGCTTTTCTGCGTCGGCCCGACACCGGTTACAAAAAATGGTTTGTGTCCGTCGACACCGGATCGATACAATACAAAATAAATACAATCTACGTCGGCCTGACATAGGATCCATAAAATGACAGTATAGCGACTGTGTCCAATTGACACCGGATCGATACAATACAAAATAAATACAATCTACGTCTGCCTGACGTCGTATCCATAAAATGACAATATAGTGATTGTGCCCGCCCGGCACCGGATCGATACAGTATAACAGATACTTTCTGCATCGGCCCGACGCCGGATCCAAAAAATGTTTGTGCCCGCCCGAAACCGGATCGATACAAAACAAAATAAATACATTCTACGTCGGCCTGACGTCGGATCCATAAAATGATATTATAGTGACTGTGTCCGCCCGACACCGGATCGATACAATACATAATAAATACATTCTGCGTCGGCCTAATGCTGGATCCATATAATAACAATATAGTGATTGTGCCAGCCCGACACCGGATCGATACGATACAAAATAAATACAATCTACGTCGGATCCATAAAATGACAATATAGTGCCTGCCCTGCACCGGATCGATACAATATTACAGATACTTTCTGTGTCGGCCCGTCCGGATCTAAAAAATGTTTGTGCCCGCCCGGAACCGGATCGATACAATATAACATATATATTTTTTGCGTCGGCCCGACGCCGGATGCAAAAAATGGTTTGTGTCCGCCCGACACCGGATCGATACAATACAAAAAAAATACATTCTACGTCGGCCTGAGTTGGATCCATAAAATGATATTATAGTGACTATGTCTGCCCGACACCGGATCGATACAATACAAAATAAATACATTCTGCGTCGGCCTGACGCTGGATCCATACAATAACAATATAGTGACAGTGTCCGCCCGACACCGGATCGATACAATTCGATACAATACAAAATAAATAAACTCTGCGTCGGGCTGACACCGGATCGATAAAATACAAAATAAATACATTCTACGTCGGCCTGACGTCAGATCCATAAAATGATATTATAGTGACTGTGTCTGCCCGACACCGGATCGATACAATACAAAATAAATACATTCTGCGTCGGCCTGACGCCGGATCTTTAAACGACAAATAAATACATTATTCATCCATAAAACAATATAGTGACTGTGTCCGCCAGATCGATACAATTCGATACAATACAAAATAAATACATTTTACGTCGGCCTGACGCCGTATCCATAAAATGACAGTATAGTGACTGTGTCCGGCGCCCGACAATGGGTCGATACAACACCAAATAAATGCATTCTGCGTCGGCCTGACGCCGGATCCATAAAATGACAAAATTGTAGCAGTGTCCGCCCGACACCGGATCGATATAGTACAACATAAATATGGTCTGCGTCGGCCTGACGCCGGATCCACAAAATGACAAATAGTAATTATTCTGGCGCAGTTTTTTAGAATACGTGAACCATTTAACCGACTTGTTCTTTAGCAATGAACCAAACGCATTAATTACTTGTTTTGTTGCTTTAATTTCTCTAAAATTAGAAAAAATAATGTTTTAAGGCGTTTACTTCTGACCATGCTTTGTGGAGGATTAAATTGATGCTCCGCATGCTCTGTTGCTATCATCTGAATAAACTATAGTCTGGCAGCGAGAAACATTACCCTGTTTTCGGATGTTCAGATTGGCTACTTTATTCTACCAAAATAGCAATTCCTCAATATAGGGATCGTCACTGTTTAATTTAAATAAGTGATCCCAAGGAGATATATACGTATAATGACCTTGTCATAAATCTCGCGATATTGTCAATAACAGGCATCAATGAAATTACTCTGCCAGTAAGTTTCGCTAATATTCGGTAGAATATTAATTATTAAATAAAGAGTCAGTTGCAGGTCTTGAACTGTCTTCTCTGGTATGGGAAGGTTAAATTCAATACTTTCCAAGCAAAGACCAACCCATATCAGACTGTTTACAGGATCCCATAATGACTTATTATAATTTATGAGTTCTTATGTATTTAATTGTTTATATACCCGTTGACTGGCATTTGTTGATTTACATATATAGTTTATATTACTACCATATCATCCCTTATTTTTAATAGTTTTATCTTTGTATATTTACATTAATTTTTTAATTACTACTCAATTTCTTCATCTTTCGTCGTTTTTTGCGCGAAATATGACCTATTTATGTGTCGACGTGCCGTAAAACACCATTTATTCATTATAATTTATGACAACAACCTGCTTTCTCTAGACTATGCTTTACAAAAACATAATCTTTCATGCATGCTGCCTTATCGCTGATAGTCCCCCACCCATAGTTAAGAAACATTACAAATTTTAAAGAATTCCATCTCCAGTTTAATCACCTCCCTTAAAGGAACACACAGCAAAACTTGAAGTTGTTGTGAAGCTTTTAATCAGTACCTTGCTTTATTTACCCAGTTATTTTTTGACTAAGTCTTCCTGCTTATAATTATTAGAAAAAGAAACTGCCGGCTCGAAACAGGGGATTTTATAGCCATTTCTTAATGCGTCTATAAAGCCCAGAGTAGCTCCTATTCTTTCACAAACCTCTATGGTTTGCTGCTCTTAACTGCGTTTAACTGTATTTATATCATTTCTGTTATTTTGAAATAAATTTATTTCCTGAATTTCAAAAAATTCTAAATGATCGTTTAATAATGTCATATCTATACTGTTTTCTTCGTTCAAAGTATTAAAAAGTACTTATCATTTATTGTTGTATCTGTTCCTTGCACTAGTGTCCGACTCTCTTTAAATTCCGGTAGCCCTGAGGCAGTGGCGGGCCTCCGACAAACCCTCCTGCAGTGTCCTCTGTTACCACACCCGAAGCATGTATCGTGTTTGGTTGCTGTTCTTTGCCGACGAAAAGAACTGGTCCGTTTGTTGTTCACTTGTTGTGTGAACGTCCCGCCGCCCGCTAGGAGTTTTAAGTGAAACAATCCGGGATCGTGAAAACGCGCTCTGGATTGTTCTCATGTCTCTGTTTGCATTCCTGGTTCCTCCACTGACTCCATATGTTAAAAACAGCCCGAATACTAACTGGTTTTAAGAACCTCTGGATGAAGCGACTTTACTGTTTGCCTGTCGGATTCGAATGACAGAAAAGCTTTTCTGCTAAGTACACGTCAGCGAATACTCGCTTTGCACGTGCAAACGAGTATATAACGCCCTATAGGAACCGGTTTAAACCTGTATAAACAGGTTCATTGCAATTCGTCGAACTTTAAGTTATTAAAGAGATATTTTCATAAATTATAATAGTATCCACCAGTCAGGCATTAATTGATTATATTATCCACTAGTATTGTCCACTAGTCCGGGTGGCGCTTCATTTATTTACTATGCTATCCACTAGTCCTTTAGTGGTGCTGCTTTTATTGTCTATATTATCCACTAGCTGCATTTATTCTCTGTATTATCCACTAGTCCAAAGTGGTGTTGCATTTATTCACTATATTATCCACTAGTCAGGCATTCCATTTACTACATTTACTATACAATGTGCATGTGACCTTGACATTGAATTTGCAGCAACTCTGCAGTTCTGTAGGTAACAAGGTTATAGGCCCATTCTACATATTTTTTCTTGATGATTAGTCTGGCATATTCGTTCCTGTGAGGCACATTGTTACCTTTTATGTGTTGGCGAGCGCGCGCCTTTCAACCCAATTCAATTCAATTCATCCCGAGATGTGAATTCACTGATTACCTACTAGTCGGGTCATGTGCTGCGTTTATTCACTATATAATCCAATAGTCAGGCATCCATTTACTACATTTTCCACTAGTCGGGCATTCATTTACTATAGTATCCACCAGTCAGGCATTCATTGACTATATTATCCACTAGTATTGTCCACTAGTCTGGGTGGCGCTGCATTTATTTACTATACTATCCACTAGTCCTTTAGTGGTGCTGCATTTATTCTCTATATCATGTATATTATCCACTAGTTCAAAGTGGTGCTGCATTTATTCTCTGTATTATCCACTAGTCCAAAGTCGTGCTGCATTTATTTACTATAATATTCACTAGTCAGGCATTCCATTTACTACATTTACTATACAAATGTGCATGTGACCTTGACCTTGAATTTGCAGCAACTCTGCAGTTCTGTAGGTAACAAGGTTCTAGGCCCATTCTACATATTTTTTCTTGATGAGTCTGGCATATTCATTCATGTGAGGCACCATATAACCTTTCATGTGTTGGTGCGCGCGCCTTTCAACCCAATTCAATTCAATTCATTCCGAGATGTGAATTCACTGATTATCTACTAGTCAGGTCATGTGCTGCATTTATTCACTATATAATCCAATAGTCAGGCATCCATTTACAACCTTATCCACTAGTCGGGCATTCATTTACCATAGTATCCACCAGTCAGGCATTCATTGACTATATTATCCACTAGTATTGTCCACTAGTCCGGGTGGCGCTGCATTTATTTACTATACTATCCACTAGTCCTTTAGTGGTGCTGCATTTATTCTCTATATCATGTATATTATCCACTAGTACAAAGTGGTGCTGCATTTATTCTCTGTATTATCCACTAGTCCAAAGTGGTGCTGCATTTATTCACTATATTATCCACTAGTCAGGCATTCCATTTACTACATTTACTATACAAATGTGCATGTGACCTTGACCTTGAATTTGCAGCAACTCTGCAGTTCTGTAGGTAACAAGGTTCTAGGCCCATTCTACATATTTTTTCTTGATGGGTCTGGCATATTCATTCATGTGAGGCACCATATAACCTTTCATGTGTTGGTGCGCGCGCCTTTCAACCCAATTCAATTCAATTCATTCCGAGATGTGAATTCACTGATTATCTACTAGTCAGGTCATGTGCTGCATTTATTCACTATACAATCCAATAGTCAGGCATCCATTTACAACCTTATCCACTAGTCGGGCATTCATTTACCATAGTATCCACCAGTCAGGCATTCATTGACTATATTATCCACTAATATTGTCCACTAGTCCGGGTGGCGCTGCATTTATTTACTATACTATCCACTAGTCCTTTAGTGGTGCTGCATTTATTCTCTATATTATCCACTAGTTCAAAGTGGTGCTGCATTTATTCTCTGTATTATCCACTAGTCCAAAGTGGTGCTGCATTTATTCACTATATTATCCACTAGTCAGGCATTCCATTTACTACATTTACTATACAAATGTGCATGTGACCTTGACCTTGAATTCGCAGCAACTCTGCAGTTCTGTAGGTAACAAGGTTCTAGGCCCATTCTACATATTTTTTCTTGAGTCTGGCATATTCATTCCTGTGAGGCACCATATAACCTTTCATGTGTTGGTATGCACGCCTTTAAACCCAATTCAATTCATCCTGAGATGTGAATTCACTGATTATCTACTAGTCGGGTCATGTGCTGCATTTATTCACTATATAATCCAATAGTCAGGCATCCATATACTACATTATCCACTAGTCAGGCATTCATTTATTATAATATCCACCAGTCAGGCATTCATTGACTATATTATCCACTAGTATTGTCCACTAGTCCGGGTGGCGCTACATTTATTTACTATACTATCCACTAGTCATTTAGTGGTGCTGCATTTATTCTCTATATTATCCACTAGTTCAAAGTGGTGCTGCTTTTATTCTCTGTATTATCCACTAGTCCAAAGACTAGTCGGGTCATGTGCTGCATTTATTTATTATATAATCCAATGGTCAGGCATTCATTGACTATATTATCCACAAGTATTGTCCAATAGTCCTGGTGGCGCTGCATTTATTTACTATACTATCCACTAGCCCTTAGTGGTGCTGCATTTATTCTCTATATTATCCATTAGTTCAAAGTGGTGCTGCATTTATTCTCTGTATTATCCACTAGTCCAAAGTGGTGCTGCATTTATTCACTATTTTATCCACTAGTCAGGCATTGCATTTACTACATTTACTATACAAATGTGCATGTGACCTTGACCTTGAATTTGCAGCAACTCTGCAGTTCTGTAGGTAACAAGGTTCTAGGCCCATTCTACATATTTTTTTTGATGATGAGTCTGGCATATTTATTCCTGTGAGGCGCCATATAACCTTTCATGTGTTGGTGTGCGCGCCTTTCAACCCAATTCAATTCAATTCATCCCGAGATGTGAATTAACAGATTATCTACTAGTCGGGTCATGTGCTGCGTTTATTCACTATATATTCCAATAGACAGGCATCCATTTACTATAGTATCCACCAGTCAGGCATTCATTGACTATATTATCCACTAGTATTGTCCACTAGTCCGGGTGGCGCTACATGTATTTACTATACTATCCACAAGTCCTTTAGGTCTCACTAAACAGTTATTTCCCTTGCCAGTCACGGTAGGAACTTCCTGGAGCTTAAAAAAAAGATCTGTGTTATTCGGTTCTTGCTTATTTCTTAAAATGTGCAAATATTTTCTCTTGTTTTGTTGCAGGTGACAAGAATGTGACAAGTTCATGATTTCATACAGGTTAGGATATGCCTGAATGTTTCTGAGCCCAGATCTGAGAATCTAATACTGGGTAGTGATACATTTGAAAATGTCAGTGAAATGTACAAATTCAAGAGAGTCTCTTCAAACTATTGATATTAAAAAAAAGCAAATTGGTCAACCCCGTGTTTTTTGTTGGATATTTCGTGCAACAGACATCAAGTTTCACAAAGAAAATATTTTTAAGAAAATTCATTAAGTTCTACCGTGGTCCAGTGGGGTCCTGCTACATATGCAGGGCTATGCAAAATTAACTGTGTTGTGAGACGTTTAGTCACTAGTTCAAAGTGGTGCTGCATTTATTCTCTGTATTATCCACTAGTCCAAAGTGGTGCTGCATTTATTCACTATATTATCCAATAGTCAGGCATTCCATTTACTACATTTACTTTACAAATGTGCATGTGACCTTGACCTTGACCTTGAATTTGCAGCAACTCTGCAGTTCTGTAAGTAACAAGGTTCTAGGCCCATTCTACATATCTTTTCTTGATGTAAATGGAGGAATGAGTCTGGCATATTCATTCCTATTAGGCGCCATATAACCTTTTATGTGTTGGTGCGCGCGTCTTTAAACCCAATTCAATTCAATTGGTCCCGAGATGTCAATTCACTGATTACCTACTAGTCGGGTCATGTGCTGCGTTTATTCACTATATAATCCAATAGTCAGGCATCCATTTACTACATTATCCACTAGTCAGGCATTCATTTACTATAGTATCCACCAGTCAGGCATTCATTGACTATATTATCCGCTAGTACTGTCCACTAGTCCGGGTGGTGCTGCATTTATTTACTATACTATCCACTAGTCCTTTAGTGGTGCTGCATTTATTCTCTATATTATCCACTAGTTCAAAGTGGTGCTGCATTTATTCTCTGTATTATCCACTAGTCCAAAGTGGTGCTGCATTTATTCACTATATTATCCACTAGTCAGGCATTCCATTTACTACATTTACTATAGAAATGTGCATGTGACCTTGAATTTTCAGCAACTCTGCAGTTCTGTAGGTAACAAGGTTCTAGGCCCATTCTACATATTTTTTCTTGATGATGAGTCTGGCATATTCATTCCTGTGAGGCGCCATATAACCTTTCATGTGCTGGTGTGCGCGCCTTTAAACCCAATTCAATTCGTCCCGAGATGTGAATTCACTGATTACCTACTAGTCGGGTCATGTGCTGCGTTTATTCACTATATAATCCAATAGTCAGGCATCAATTTACTACATTATCCACTAGTCAGGCATTCAGTTATTACATTATCCACTAGTCAGGCATTCCATTTACTACATTTACTACATTTACTATACAAATGTGCATGTGACCTTGACATTGAATTTGCAGCAACTCTGCAGTTCTGTAGGTAACATGGTTCTAGGCCCATTCTACATATTTTTTCTTGATGATGAGTCTGGCATATTCATTCCTGTGAGGCGCCATATAACCTTTCATGTGTTGGTGCGCGCGAATTTAAACCCAATTCAATTCAATTCATCCCGAGATGTGAATTCACTGATTATCTACTAGTCGGGTCATGTGATGCGTTTATTCACTATATAATCCAATAGTCAGGCATCCATTTACTACATTATCCACTAGTCGGGCATTCATTTACTATAGTATCCACCAGTCAGGCATTCATTGACTATATTATCCATTAGTATTGTCCACTAGTCCGGGTGGCACTGCATTTATTTACTATACTATCCACTAGTCCTTTAGTGGTGCTGCATTTATTCTCTATATTATCCACTAGTTCAAAGTGGTGCTGCATTTATTCTCTGTATTATCCACTAGTCCAAAGTGGTGCTGCATTTATTCACTATATTATCCACTAGTCAGGCATTCCATTTACTACATTTACTATACAAATGTGCATGTGACCTTGACCTTGAATTTGCAGCAACTCTGCAGTTCTGTAGGTAACAAGGTTCTAGGCCCATTCTACATATTTTTTCTTGATGATGAGTCTGGCATATTCATTCCTGTGAGGCGCCATATAACCTTTTATGTGTTGGTGCGCACTCCTTTAAACCCAATTCAATTCAGTTCATCCCAAGATGTGAATTCACTGATTACCTATTAGTCGGGTCATGTGCTCCGTTTATTCACTATATAATCCAATAGTCAGGCATCCATTTACTACATTATCCACTAGTCAGGCATTCATTTACTACAGTATCCACCAGTCAGGCATTCATTGACTATATTATCCACTAGTATTGTCCACTAGTCCGGGTAGCGCTGCATTTATTTACTATACTATCCACTAGTCCTTTAGTGTTGCTGCATTTATTCTCTATATTATCCACTAGTTCAAAGTGGTGCTGCATTTATTCTCTGTATTATCCACTAGTCCAAAGTGGTGCTGCATTTATTCTCTATATTATCCACTAGTTCAAAGTGGTGCTGCATTTATTCTCTATATTATCCACTAGTTCAAAGTGGTGCTGCATTTATTCTCTATATTATCCACTAGTTCAAAGTGGTGCTGCATTTATTCTCTGTATTATCCACTAGTCCAAAGTGGTGCTGCATTTATTCACTATATTATCCACTAGTCCGGCATTCCATTTACTACATTTACTATACAAATGGGCATGTGACCTTGACCTTGAATTTTCGCAACTCTGCAGTTCTGTAGGTAACAAGGTTCTAGGCCCATTCTACATATTTTTTCTTGATGATGAGTCTGGCATATTCATTCCTGTGAGGCGCGATATAACCTTTCATGTGTTGGTGCGCGTGCCTTTAAACTCAATTCAGTTCGTCGCGAGATGTGAATTCACTGATTATCAACTAGTCGGATCATGTGCTGCGTTTAATTACACTATATAATCCAATAGTCAGGCATCCATTTACTACATTTACTATACAAATGTGCCTGTGACCTTGACCTTGTAGGTTTTGGTATCCTAAATATAGCATGGGCTTGGCCACGCCCCTTTCCAGGAGTGACCCGAGCCAGAAGTGAAAGGTCCCACAATTTAAAACATGCCTGATAAATGTTTCAAATACATTTTCGGATTTGTTAATTAATAAATAACATCTATTAAATTGAGAGTATTTAATTTTTTCAAATGTATTTTTTAAACATGAAATTGTGACCCCGACTCAAAAACACGTAAATCTTTACTGCGGTTTTGCATGTAAACAAATAAGGTGGCCCCCATGGAAAGTTCTGTAGGGGAAACATGCTGAATTTTAACTTTTAACACATTGGACTTGGACTTATCTTGAAAATAAGACAACTTTTTTGAATTTGCAAATGTGCATGTGACCTTGACCCTAATCAAGGGGCAGATAACTTAATAATTTTTTGCATTCAACTTTTGCATTTAGGTCACTTTCTCTCAAAGTGTATACACTAGACATTTCGGACTTTGCTTGTAGTTGTATCTTGGGTGGTACATTGCAATGTCACAAAGCAATTGTGCATGTGACCTTGACCCTCCAAGCAAGGGGCAGATAACATAATACTTTTTACATTCAACTTTTGCATTTAGGTCAATTTCTCGCAAACTGTATGCACTAGACCTTTAAAACATTGCTGATAGTTGTATCTTGGGTAGTACATCGCAATATCTCAAAACGCATACGTGGATGTGACCTTCACCCGCCAAGCAAAGCAGATAAGACGAAACCTTCTATGTTGACATAGTTGTCTTGGGTAGTGTGTCTTTTTAGATTGATGGAATTTTGATTTCTTGTTTCTTGTACATATTTCTTTCCATGCATGTTCTTTTGTTTATTAATTGGTAAACATCTCTCTCACCGCCCCTTCCCCCGCCCCCTCCCCCGCCCCTTCCCCCACCCCCTCCCACCACCCTTCCCCGCCCCCTCCCCCGCCCCTTCCCCCGCCTCCTCCCACCGCCCCTTCCCCCGCCCCCTCGAAACGAGACAGTTTTTTGTTGTTTTTACATATTTCGTGTTTATTTATTCTTGCACCTATAGCCCAACACAAAACCCGACTTATTGTTCCATTTACGCATTTGTGTTTTGTTTATTCTTATATTTATATCTCTCCCTGCCCCTCCCGCTCACTCTCCCCAACCACCACCTACATTACCCCACTCCTCATCCCTCTCGGACGACCGATTCATGGATTTCACTTGTCCGGATTCGAATTTCACTCGTCAATACGAGCGGCACGCTTCATGGCTGATCAACTCCGGTATATAAATTGAGGCCCGCTCTTAGATTTTTATTTGTATAGCATTGCTCTATTGAGAGTAAGAATAGCTAATTAACAACACTTTGTAATTTACTTTAATGAAGAAATATATGTTCATAAGTTAGCTTTTGAATACAAAACTTATCTGGTATTTCTTAATTGTTTTTAGACCAAAAATCTGAGCACAACACAATAAATATATAACATTTTTTAATGTGTTATTATGTGAACATTTCACAAATGCTTTATTGGGTGGGCGTCATAATATGAAGAAAAATTGAATATCACACTTTGCTCATGAAATTGTATGGCTAACAGTGATTTACAGTTACCTATAGAAATTCTCTCCCCTACCCCACCCCCCAAATGCAAAAGGCTCGAAATATGTCTTTCGCATACGTGAACAATATGCTATAAATGTTTTGTACCAGAGCCATTGATCCAATTACGCATGTGCAAGAAGTTTTAGGGCATTGCAGTTTTCAGTAAAATAACAATTCTATCCAATCAAGAAATAGCATTATCATGCGTGATGAGCATGACCCATGTTTTGAATACTGCAGCCAATCGCCTATGTGTATTATTGGGCAAATGCACTGTTAAGGAGTGCTGTTTTGGTCGCTTTGATTGACCGGTTGTTTGTAAATTACAACTGCACACGTGTAAATTTGAGTAGACCAAATCTGTCATTTATCGCACGGCTGAAATATACCGGCATTTATAGCATGGTTAAGGCTCAGACCTTCAGGTTTATGAAAAATATATAAGCAAGAACAGAAGAAAACCATTAGAGCTATGGTACATTACAACATTGTATTACTGTATGGTAATCACATTTTAATGTGTACGTTTCACACCAAATTTCACACCAAATTTGGCCTTGGGCTTCCTTGTAGCATTATCTTAAGGGCTGCTTAAGCAATTTGGTTCCTGTAACCCATGGGCTCCCATGGAACCCAAATTATGATAGCCCTTAAAATGTGTCTGTTTCACATCAAATTTTGCGTGTGAGCTGTGTTTACAGGTCTATCTTGTCCGAGGTTCACATTTTCTAAGTATCGAGTTTCGAGTAGAGAATATCGAGTTTCGAGTGGAGAAAATTGAGTTTCGAGAAGAGAATATCGAGTTTCGAGTAGAGAATATCGAGTTTCGAGTGAAGAAAATCGAGTTTCGAGTAGACAATATTGAGTTTTGAGTCGAGAATATCGAGTTTCGAGTAGAGAATAGTGTTTCAAGTAGAGAAAATCGAGTTTCGAGTTTCGAAAATTGAGTTTCGAGTAGACAATATAGAGTTTCGAGTTTCGAAAATCTAAGTTTAAAAATTACCAACAGAAAACAGTCACATATGAGCAGCAATGGTGTTATAGAGGCAACAGACATGTATCCAAGTATTTTCGTCTTTATCTTATAATCACATCTGTCTTATTAATAACCTTACATAAGCCCTTGTAACAGTAACATCAAGTTTCCAAGTTTATTTTGTACAGTATATAAAAATGATGACTCGTGATCTTACTCCAGGACAGAAAAAACAGATTAGTTTCAATAATCGTTTGGGATTGATAATTGAATCTTGATAATTAAAGGTCGATATTTGTTCTCCGGAGAAACTACGATTCACAGAATCATTTAATCATTTATAATATAATATATATATATACTCGGTAAAACAAGTTTTGGACCAGGGCATATAATGGCGCATAAAAAGAAAACCAGTTGGCGGATTTTATTATTATCCCTTTATTATCTCAATTGATAACTGACAATAGATCAACAATCAACAATAATTATCGTTTACAATGAAAGTTTGCAAAAAAATAATAATCTTTTTATTGGTTACTCGAATGTCTGCAACTGTTACTTTTTATGGACTTTGTAACATTTTTACAAACCCTTTGTGTGTTCGCGATATTTTTTTAAAATCAAATCTTGTTTAGAATTTAATGTTTCTTGTACCAAATTAACCGAGTAGGGTAGGCCTTGGTTACTAAAAAAATATACTTAAATTCTGTCCACTTGTTTTATTTTTATATGACTTTATATACCTTGGTCCACAACTTTTTTTACCGAGTACTAGTATATAGCTATCAGCATGTGGTTAAATTTCTGCTGAACATACTGATCAGATTGGTCATTTCAGTTCTGCCACATGTTGGATACACATACATTATATATATAAGTATAGATTCCTTTAAATTATATATTTCTGAATTAATTTACGAAGTAGCGTTCACTATTATTAAAATAGGAATATACAAAAGTGGACAGTACTAACACCTCCACATATTTTTATGAAATGTGCCCGTGCAAGTTTTTGTTCCATTTTAATTTGGCCCTTTGGAGCCTTTTTTGTTGTTCTATCTTCGATGACTGCATTATGTGATTATGGATTAACGGCTTCAGGTATTTTTTATGAAATGTTCCATGTCTAATAAGGTAAAAAAACAAGAGCATCGCCAAGCGGAGCATATACGCCCGTCGTTTCATTGTTGTAGACCTGATACCTTGAAGGAAAATAATTCAGACATATAAATCAGAGCGCTATGTACCTTTATCAGATGTATTCATCGTGTCATGTTGAATTCGTGTACAGTTTTCAAATTTTCTAAGGATCGAGTTTCGAGTAGAGAAATTCGAGTTTCGGGTAGAGAAAATAGAATTTCGAGTAGAGAATATCGAGTTTTGAGTAGAGAAAATCGAGTTTCGAGTAGACAATATCGAGTTTCGAGTAGAGAAAATCTAAGCTTGAAAATTACCAACAGAAATTGAATTGAATTGAATGTTGTTTAACGGCTCATCAACACAGTATAGGTTATTTAGAGCCGCCCCAGAGAGAGGGGAAGGATACATAGGCATCTGGGAACCTTCCCTACTCTTATTATCGAATAGATTCCTATGGTTCTTTTACGTGCTCGGAGGATAGACCGATACACGGGACCGCCCGGTTTACGTCCCCATCCGACGGACGAGTAGAAAACAGTCAAATATTAGAAGCACTGGTATTATAGCGGCAGCAGAGATGTATCCACGTGTTTTCATCTTTATCTATAATGACGTCTTATTAATAAATACCCTTACATATGCCCTTGTAACAGTACATTATATATATAAGCATAGATTCCTTTAAAATTAATATTTTTGAATTAATTTACAAAGCAGCGTTTTCTATTATTAGTCCACTACGAGTGTATACGTTAATTTACTCTCTGTCTGTCTGTCTGTCCCTCTGTCTGTATGTCCGCAAAAACTGGATTGTGATTGTGGACAGTACTAACACCTCCGCACATTTTTAGCTCTACTGATCAGAGATCAGCAGAGCTTATGCCGTGGTGCGGCGTCCGTCTGTCCGTCTGTTCGTCTGTCTGTCCGTAAACTTTTTTTTGTAGCGACTACTCCTCTAAAACTACTGAATGGATTTTCATGAAGCTTTACAGAAATGTTGCCCATGAAGTCTAGTTGATCCTAGCAAAAATTCATGTTGATGTGAAATCCAAGATGGCCGCCAGATCTAAAAATAGGTTTTTAAAAAACAAGTTTGAAGCGACTACTTCTTGAAAACTATAAGTGATATTGATATGGGACTTTTTCTAAAATGATCAGCATGACATGATGTTGGTCCTTGTCGAAAATCGTTTTGATTCGACGTTAAACATGGCTGCCAGCTGCCATCTTTGTTTACATAGAGTTATATAATGAAAACTTGTAGCGACTACTCCTCTGAAACTACTTGACGGATTTTCATGAAACTTCACAGGGATGTTGCTCTTGATTTCTAATTGATCCTAGCAAAATTTCAGGTCGGCCGGATATTCAAGATGGCCGCCACGGCTAAAAATAATTTTTCAAAAAACAAGTCTGTAGCGACTACTTCCTGAAATCAAAATCAATCGGTAGAGCTTCAAGGTCATTGACCTCTTGTTATGAAATGTGCCCCGTGCAAGTTTTTTTCCATTGTAATTTGGCCATTTGGAGCTTTTTTTCTTGTTCTATCTCATGTTGGAAAATCAAATGTGTACAGTTTTCACATTTTCTAAGGATCGAGTATGTAATTTTTCAAAAAACAAGTCTGTAGCGACTACTTCCTGAAATCAAAATCAATCGTTAGAGCTTCAAGGTCATTGACCTCTTGTTATGAAATGTGCCCCGTGCAAGTTTTTTTCCATTGTAATTTGGCCATTTGGAGCTTTTTTTCTTGTTCTATCTCATGTTGGAAAATCAAATGTGTACAGTTTTCACATTTTCTAAGGATCGAGTTTCTAGTAGAGAATATCGAGTTTCGAGTAGAGAATATCGAGTTTCGAGTAGAGGAAATCTAAGTTTGAAAATTACCAACAGAAAACAGTCAAATATTAGCAGCAATGGAATTATAGAGGCAGCAGAGATGTATCGAAGTGTTTTATCTTTATCTATAATCACAGGTCTTATTAATAAATACCCTTACATATGACCTTGTAACAGTAACATCAAGTTTCCAAGTTTATTTTGTACAGTATATAAAAGATGACGACTCATGCTCTTACTCCAGGACAAAAAAAATATTGGTTTCAATGATCGGTTGGGATTGATAAATAAAGGTCGAGATTTGTTCTCCTGAGAAACTACGATTCACAGAATCATTTATATATAATATATATAAGCTATCAGCATGTGGCTAAATTTCTGATGAACATACTGATCAGACCGCATATTTCAGTTCTACCAGATATTGGATACACATACATTATATATATATAATATGTACTTCAATATATATTCTTTTAAAATTAATATTTCTGAATTAATTTACGAAGCAGCGTTTACTATTAGTAGTCCACTACCAGTCTATTACCATGGGGACTATATGTTAATTTACTCACCGTCTGTCTGTTCCTCTGTCTGTATGTCCACACAAACTGGATTGTGATTGTGGACAGTACTAACACCTCCATAAATTTTTATGAAAAGTGAACGTGTTAAGTTTTCGTTCCAATTTAATTTGGCTGTTTGGAGCCTTTTTTATTGTTTTATCTTCTTCGATAACTGCATTATGTGATTATGGATTAACGGATTCAGGTAAATATGAAATGTCCCATGTGCATTAAGGTAAAAAAGAAAACAAGAGCATTGCCAAGCGGAGCATTATAATACGCCCGTCATTCATTGTTGTAGACCTAATACCTTGAAGGAAACTAATTCATTCACCTTAAACTTATTGACAAGGTTAAGTTCACAGTTAAACTTTAATAAACCATAGTTGAAACATATGAATCAGATTTTGACCGTTTATACGATGCATTCACTGGATCATGCTGAAGATGTCTGCAGTTTCACTGTTGTATATAAAGGTTATTAGCCACAACCACTTGCAAAATGCCAGGTTAAGTTCCCGGTTAATCCTTTTTCAAACGGAAATAATTTAAAAATATATAAACGAGTGAGTTATGTGCCTTTATCATATGTATTCTTTGGCGCTGAAGATGTGTGCACAGTTTCATTTTTGCAGACCTTATACTTTGTAAGTTATTAGCCACAATCAGTTGTCAGGTCAAGGTTAACGACAGACTGAGTCTGACATTCGGACGTTCGACGCCACGACACAATACATCCGTACCTACGGATGTATAAAATGAGGGACATTTGCATGTGTAATGTTTTTATTTTCTGTTTCTATCTGCAATATGCGATTGTGGGTTAACGATTTCGGATATTTTTCATGACATTTAGCATAAATATGTATTTATTTGGACAGTAACAGGCACATTCATTTTTAGCTCTACTGGCCAAATGGCTTACTACCACTATCAGTATGTATAGTCATGATGTCATACTTCAGTTCTCTTTTTCCCACAGAAGACATGTAACAACATATACAGGTTTCCTCATGATCGTTCCAAGAATTACAATTATTCAAATTCATTTATGTGGTAAATAGCATTGATAAGAACAGGTTATGTTTAAAATGATGTTAAAATACATTCATGAACAATTGGATCAATTATATAGTATTATCTGGGATATAAAGCCCTGGTTTATAGTGCAGATTTATACGAGGTACAAGTGATGTGTGCTAAATTTAACACACACGGAAATAATGTCGATTTAGTAAAATTTTGTCAATTTATAAATGTTATCATGTTTGATATTTAATATCACGTTAGCATTATACACTATATTCATTAAATGAGTCATTTTGTTATATTTCTTTAATTTTGTTTGCATTATATATGTGGCTTAAAATGAAGACCCTGAATTTGGCAGCAGGTGAAGACACATTTGATATACTTTATGGCCCTTCAAACCTTTTTTGAGCACTAAGTTTGTACATTCAGTAGAGTGACATAAAATGAATTAACTCCTAACCAGTTTCGTAAATTTTATTGTACATTTTGATCAGCTGACATTAAATGAAGTTACACCAATCAGTTTGGTGAATTTTATTCCACATGACTAAGATGTATTTATGTTCCACAAAAGTACCCAATACAAATACAATTAAATAAGTTTAAATGCAATTTATATAATGTAATATATAAGTACATCGAAATCCAGTAAACATATGTTTATCATATGTCATTATATAAATTTTAATATATTATTATATAAATATAGGGTGACAGTGGCTATTGTTAACCTGAGGAAAAAGTGACATTATTTTTCCGAAGGTTGACAATATCCACTGTCACCGTCACTAGGATGCAATATTATTTTATTTTACTGGAAAAAAAATAATTTGGGGGCGGGGGGTGGGGGAATTAAACATTATAACAAGTTCCATTTCCCGTTCTTATTAAAAGGGGATGTTTTTAATTATCAACCAGTTTTATTTAAGTAACACGTTCTGGTCAACAAAACATTCATATCTTTAAAAAAAATACACATTACATCAACATTTTAGAAATATAAATAATACATATAATAATAAAGTGTTTATTTGCGCATAACGTGTTGGTCATAGGAAAAACAATATCTATACTGAAACGCAACACTGGAATTTCCGCTGTATATTGTATATACTGCACACTTAATTCCACACAATATTCCAAAGAAATCTCAAGATGTTTTGTAAAAAAAATGTTGCAAGGACATAACTGTGATGTTGTAGACGTTTTAGGTTAAATTGCACTAAATCAGCCGGATGTGCTCGTCTGGTGCAGTCGAAAGTAGTTCTGTATTAAAGAGTGCTATTCTTTTTTTTTCTGGACATGTTCTAAAGGGTGGTGGGGGGAGGGGGGGGTGAGGGGAGGGGGGGGGGGGGGGGGGGGGGGCAGGACTTAAAAATAAAAGATAAATGATGCTTAAATGAAAGATTGTAAACATTTTAATAACTAAAAACAATGGAGTTTACAGTTTGCTGAGATGACATTTAAGTGCATTTGTTTAAAAACAAAATGCCATTCTATAAAAAAAATAAAATAAAGCATCAGCTCCAAAAAGTAGGTCAAGGTCATAGATGAAATCCATGCAGCCCAAAAAGATGCACTACCCAAGACACAACTATGTCAAATAGAATGTTTTGTCTTCCAAAGATTAAGCTATAAACTATGTTTAAAGCATCTAGTGCATAATTATAGTTCATGAGAAAGTGATGTAAATGTAACAATTACAGTTATCTACTCTTTGCTTGGATGGTGAAAGTCACATCCACATTTGCTTTTTGACACACCCAAGAAACAACTATAAGCGAAGTTTGAAAGGTCTAACGCATAAAGTTTGTGAGAAAGTGACCTAACCACAAATGCTGAACGTAAACATTATTGATTTATTTGCCCTTTGCTTGGAGGGTCAAGGTCACATCCACATTTGCTTTGAAACGTTGCAATGTACCACTAAAGATACAACTATAAGCAAAGTTTAAAAGGTCTTAGTGCATACAGTTTGTTAAAAAGTGACCTAAACTCAAAAGTTGGAAGGTAAAATTGTTAAGGTAATCTGCCCTTTGTTTGGAGGGTCAAGGTCACATCCACATTCGTTTTGTCACGTTGCGATGTACCACCCAAGATACAACTATAAACAAAGTTTGAAAAGTGTATTGCATAAAGTTTGCGATAAAGTGACCTAAACGCAAATGTTGAAGGTACAAATTATTAAGTTATCTGCCCCTTGCTTGGAGAGTTAATTAAATTGAATTGGTTTTTAAGGCGCACCAACACATGAAACGTTATATGGCGCATAACAGGCATGAACATGCCAGGCTCATCCATGTACATCGAGATAAAAATATGGAAAATGGCCCTAGAACACCCTGAACTGTAGAGTTGCTGCACAGATCACATCCACGTTTGCTTTGTCATGTTGCAATGTACCACTCAAGATACCACTATAAGCAACGTTTGAAAGGTTTAGTGCATACAATTTGTGAGAAAATGACCTAAACGCAAAACTTGAATGTTGACGCCTTCTCCGCCGCCGCCGGAAAAGCAATACCTATGTCTCTTTTTTTCTTCGAAAGGCGAGACAAAAATGACAAAATGAACATGAAGCGGTGTGGGGGGCCTACCCCTCTGCCTCTAGCGGGATTTGCAGTGGTTGTATTCTACCCCGGCAACCACATTGGGAGTATTGCAAATGGGGTTAATTTGAGTTAGCTACAGGAAAAAAATAATAAAAGTTTCACGATTTAATTCTGAATTCATGTTCGGCGCTCTATCCACTGAACTATAACGCTACTGGAGAAAATAGTTTACTAACTACCATTTTTTATGAGGCAAAATAACTTAACATATTTGAACGAAACTCAAGATCGATGAATAAATATGTTGTCCATCTTGCACGTGTAAATTAACAATACCTGGTGACAGGTGTAATACTGTATGTTATCAATATGAAACTAACACTTTGCCTCAAAACAACCAGATCTCGACTTGTTATTTAGCGCTTGATGAGTTTGTGTGTGCGCGCTTGATATTACGTAATGCATATTTAGTGTTAAAAATGCTACAACATACCAGTAAATAGCCGTGGTCTAGTGGTTCAGCGTACAGCCTTCAAAACTTTCAAGTGCAAGGCTGTGGTTCAAATCCCGTTCCGGGCAACTATTTCTTTTATCACATATTCTGAAGCCGTATATTTATCGATGTTACATGGTAAAGGAGGCTTTACCTGTACGGGAGCTAAATAAAAATGTGAAATTTTACGCATCGATGCTGCTTATATACCGACTTTTGGGTTGTTCGTCGATTTCAAACTACTTCACACGTCACTCATTCATATTCATGAGTTATTACCAATTAAAATAGATACTGTGTAGCTTTAAGCATGGGAATGCTCTACTAGAGCGTGAGAACATTTGATACTAGAGCGTTCAAACACTTTACTGAGAGAACAGACGTGGGAGCTTTTGAATGTTTTACTACAACGTGGATACGGTTTACTAAAGCATTGTAACGTTCTGTTAAAGCATGGGAACGCTTTACAGCATAGGAAAGCTTTACAAAAGTGGGCTCTACTAGAACAACGTGGGAACATGTTATTCTAGAGAGTTCAAACGCTAAGTACTAAAGAAAATGAAAACATAAGTATAAGTGCGCGTGATGTTTCACTTGACTGTGTTAAAAAATGCAACTAAATAGTGTACTTCAATCACAAAAGAAGAGTTCAAAAGAGTAGGAGAATTATTAGTATTGACTCTACTTCTTTCACTGCTAAAATACTAATGACTACATGTATTATACAGATACATTTTAATATATAATTACCGTATTCCTCACCATACTTACAATGATTTTGTCTTTTTAAAACTGATTTTCACCACTCGAGACTCGATTTTCTCTACTCGACACTCGAATTTTTCTACTCGAAACTCGATTTTCTCTACCCGAAACTCGAATTTCTCTACTCGAAATTCGATCTTCTCTACTCTATACTCGATTTTCTCTAATCGAAACTCTACTTTCTCTACTCGAGACTCGATTTTCTCTACTCGTAACTAGAATTTCTCTACTCGAAACTCGAGGTTTGGCATATCTAAATCTTTGTAACAGTACACTAAGTGGATTTGGTGTCACGCTGAGACATACTATGACATTGCATTTTATGAAGAAAAAAAAAGGAAAAAACACCGAGGCATTCCATCTGTAAAATTGGGAGAATGTACTTACTATGTACACCGGTAGCTGTATCAGTGTTGGGAACGAAACAAAAAATAGATACAAAATGTAAAAAAAAATGAACATGTTCTTTGTTGAAAACAAACATTTAAAGTTTTCCTGATTTTTTTTTATCCCAGAGTATTGTAGTTATAGACTATAACTACAATACTCTGTACTCTGGGATAATGTTACGCTCCCTAGTCAGTGGACGTTCCAGAATATTACATAACCAATGCAAAGGAGAGTAGAGTAGGGGCATCCGTGGCCGAGTGGTTAACGTCTCTGACTTGAAATCACTTGCCCCTCACCGCTGTAGGTTTGATCCCTCAGGGGCCTAGGAATCTTTATGTGAGGAAGCTATCCAGCTGGCTTGCGGAACGTCGGTGGTTCTACCCAGGTGCCCGCCCGTGCACGAAAATTGTCCAGAGGGGCCTCCACCAATGGAAGCTGGAAAGTCGCCATATGACCTTAGCTGTTGGTGCGACTATAAAATCCAATTCAATCAATCAAAGGAGAGTAGGATAATGTTTGTTTTCAACAAATAAATTGTCTTGTTTTTTTAAATTTTTATATAGATCTAGATCTATTTTTGTTTAGTTCCCGACACTGATTCAGCTACCTGTGACTATGTACTTTACATATAATCAACCGCAATATCGATAAATACTATATTATTGATAAAAAAATATCTTAAAACTGAGAAGCTAGCTTGTCTTCGATATATGCCCTAAAACGTAAGAAATTGCATGTAGAAATAATAATAAAAAATTATCCGGAGTTTTGTGGGTGGGTGGGCAGGGGTGCGTGCCACCAGACCACCACAGTAAGGGATTGGCCTCAGTTAAATTTCAGGGCTGGCTACGGGCCTGTCACACGTATTTTACACATGTGCAATGCAAACATTCTAAATGCTAAATGACCCCCCCCCCCCACACACACACACACTCCCCACCCACACCCACACCCACACGCCTCTCCTCGCCCCTAAATTCATAAGTGCACATGTAAACGGTTAACTTATAGAAATCAAGGGGAAAAGTAGCATGATTAAACTTACTGCAGATCTATTGATTGTTTTATTCAAGTATTTAACAATTTCCTTGATACGCAACTTGTAAATAATACATTAATCATTGAAATTCAAAGGAATCAACGAACATTTGAAACTAAACAACACTATAACTTTAAGTATCCGCGTACGTTCAATGTCAATTACACGTTATATATACGTCTATTATATACGTCATTAGTTACGTCCCGTGAATTCATTCGTGTCAAATGCCAAAAAAGAAATACTTAGGGGATTTACTTCTGTATAGAGAAACGGTTGAATAACAAATATAACTTCAAATAGATCATTAATACTATGAAAACATGCGATAAAAAAGTTATAATTTTGTTCTGCTCGCGGTAAAGACGTTAACATAACATTAGAGTTTGATGTGCAATAATTCATCATTGTGCTAATATATCCGACATCCTCAAAATGGGCGATCGCATTAAACTTTGGAACTCGGTATTGTCTCCTGAAAGCTACCAACAGCTTGCTTTTCTCCACTCGAAACTCGATATTGTCTACTCGAAACTCGATATTTTCTACTCGAAACTCGAATTTGTCTCCTCGAAACTCGATTTTCTCTACTCGAAACTCGATTTTCTCTACTCGAAACTCGATATTCTCTACTCGAAATTCGATTTTGTCTACTCGAAACTCGATATTCTCTACTCGAAACTCGATTTTGTCTACTCGAAACTCGATATTCTCTACTCGAAACTCGATACTCTCTACTCGAATCTCAATTTTGTCTACTCGAAACTCGATGTTCTCTACTCGAAACTCGATATTCTGTACTCGAAACTCTATATTCTCTACTCGAAACTCGATTTTGTCTACTCGAAACTCGACACTCGAAGAAAAGAATCCCTCGTGCTAAAAATGTGCTTAAATGTAAATCATGTCCTTGAATGTTTTTATCTCTGTCTAATCATGTCTTTATCTAGGCTATTGTGATACTGATAATATTATGAGAGCCCAAATTGTATGTTTTAAATATCATATAATATATATATATAAGTTTAACCCCATGCTCTTTATGTTTTAGCTGCTATATTATATGTTTTTATGTTTACAAATGTTTTGTCGGAAAATAGCTCAATGAGCGAATGTTAACATCTTTGTTTGTGAAAACCGACTTAAAATAAATATTCTTGTATCTTGTATCTTGTATCGTAGGCGGACGGACTATAATCACACACACACACACACACACCGACACATAAATAGGTCATGTTGGGCGCAAAAACGGATGAAAGATGAAGAAATGAAGTAGTAATTAAAAATTAATGTAAATATATAAATATAAAACTATTTACAAATAAAGGATGATATATGATGGTAATATAAACTTTAAGATCTGGTGTCAATATTTGACCATAATTTTCTGTCGGCGGTAGAAAAAGAAAACTGATTAAATGATAGGACAGAGAAATATAGATCGAGTGAAGGTAGAAGAAAGGTAAAGCTATTGGCCTCTTTCATTGTATCTGTAGTGGCATTCACAGGAAAGTGACATTTATAACGTATATTTTTATATATATACTATCATTTTTAGCTAAATGTTTGCGTATTATGTTAAACAATGTCACGGAGTATTCAAAATTAAGTATTTTAAATTTAGAATTTGCACTAGTTGCTTTATCACTAATCATTACTTCTGGAGACGCAGAACTATATCCAGGTCCGTCAATGTCAACTGTTACTTGCTTAACTTTATTTCATCTTAATATTAGAAGCATTCGAAATAAACTTGAATTTATTAAGGATAATTATACTGACTTTGATATATTGTGTTTTACTGAGACACATCTTAATGTCACTGACAATTCTTCAACTATAACTGATCCAGTAGTTATGTCAGATTCTGTTAAAGCACATGACTTTGGTATTTTTATAACAGCACGTGACGTAACTGACTATTTCGGTACATGCATTTGTTTTAATTTCAATCAAGTTATTACATCATCAGTTACAAGACAAGTTATACAAATGGTGATTTTATCAAATTAAACAGACTTATAGAAGATACTGACTGGTCCTTTCTTCATAATAATGATTTAGAACTTGCGTGCAATAATTTTACGAGTAAGTTTATGGAATTAATTCAGATGTGCATACCCTCTTAACAAGTAATCTCGTTCTAAATCGGACTGGATATCATACAAACGTCTCAGAAATAAAGATAATAATTTAAAAAAGTATTCTAACGAACGTTTTTTCAATAATACAGATAGTATACTTATTGAAACCAGCTCAAACAATCCTCGACAATATTGGAAAATTCTAAAACACCTTATTAAGTCAAATAAACATTCTGAAACTATACCCCCATTAAAAACTACATTATCGAACGGAGAAATATTATATTCCGTATCTGATGTTGATAAAGCAAACTGTTTAAATGTTTTTTTTGTTTCCATTGCCTCAATCGATGAAACGAACGTAGTTTTACCAAATTTTGTTACAAAAACCGATGCCTGTTTAGACCATATTTCTGTTACCGAATCAGAAATTATGGATATTTTAAAAATATTAGACGTACACAAAGCAACAGGAAACAATTAAATGGAATAAGTAAAAAAAAATACTGAAAGAAACAGCTGTAACGATTTGCAAACCTCTTTGTATTTTATATAATAGATCGTTGAACGAATCTTATTTTCCGGACATTTGGAAATTTGCCAACATTATGCCACTTTTTAAAAGAGATCTTACATATATTTCTATAATTATAGACCGATCTCGCTGCTATGTTGTGTAGGGAAAGCTTTTGAAAGGGACGTTTATAAGTTTATTTATAACCATTTACATATTAATAACTAATTTTTAAAAATCAATCTGGTTTTCTCACAGGCCATTCGACAGTTCATCAATTTATCGATATATTTCATAATATTTGTCAAGCTTTTGACGTCAAACAATATACGTGTATTGTATTCGCAACTCTAGAGCTTTCGATAGGGTTTGGCATAAAGCGCTTTTGTTTAAACTTAAACAAAATGGAGTTCATCGTAAATTGCTTTCTTGGATTGAAAGTTATCTTAATAATAGAAGGCAACAAGTATTTGTCGGAAACGGTTATTTTGAAATCAAAAACATAACCGCGGACCTTCCTCAAGGCTATGTACTCGGACCCTTTTGTTTTTAATATATATGTTAATGATATATCCGAAAATATGTTAATAGTTCTTTGTCATTATCCACTTCAAGAACAGATGATATGGAGGGTATGCTAAACCATGATTTAAACATGGTTTCAAATTGGTCAAAAACATGGTTAGTTTAGTTAAACGCCAGTAAAACTGAAGCATTGTTGTTTGTTTTTTTCAAAAACCGACGAACAGCGTCGGCCTGATCTTATTTTAGATAATAATAATAATAATAATAATAATAATAATAAATTCTTTATTTCATGAAGGTACAACTCATTAAGATTATACAATCAATTGCACAACACTTATCTTCCATGAGGCCTTCTAATAACAACAGCAACTAATAAACAATGTCAAGTGAATACATGCACATAACATTAATACAATGTTACAAGCTGGCATACAAAACAGGTGTTTACTATTAACACAACTTAATTTGAGCAGAACACCTGTTATCTTGAAATAGAAATAGTTTATAATTGTATTTGAAAGCATAAATAGAAATAAAAGCCCGTATATTTTCTAGTATTGCATTCCAAGTCCGCATGGCAACATAGGTAAAAGATTGTTTTAAATATTCGGATTTAGGTCTAGGATGTTTAATGTCATGTTTACTGCATGATCTTAAATTATATCTGTCATTTTCAGAAAATGTTAATAATTTACTTATGTATATTGGTGTAAGATTATGAATTGCTTTATAAACTAAAACTCCTACTTGAAATTACATCTTGTTCAAATGACATTCATTTTAGCCAAAAACACCCAGTTGTCGTTTGTTGAACACCGTAGACATTTAGGCCTTACTTTGAGCCATGATGGCAAATGACATGAATATAGAAAATATCTCTCTTTCGGCTTCCAAAATCATTCGAACTATGAGGCTTTTGAAATTTACACTAAGTCGTAAGGCATTAAATCAAATTTATTTGTCATATCTCCGTCCAATCTTAGAATATGCTGCTATTGTTTGGGATGGCTGCAGCGAATATGAAAACAATAAAATTGAAAAAATACAATATGAAGCTGCGCGTATTGTGACCGGTCTTACCCGTTCGGTATCTGTTGTTAATTTAATAAATGAAATAGGGTGGCTAATGTTATCAGAACGGCGTAAGTTCCAAAAACTATCTGTTGCATATAAAATGAAAAACGGAATAGAATACCTGGCGATTCTACTGCCAAGAACCGTAGCGGAAGACTTAAACATTTCTCGCAGACTTCAGTTAGACCATCTGTTTTTATGAATTCATTTATTCCTTCCGCTATGAAACTCTGGAATGATTTACCTTTAGATATTAGAAATTCAGGCACATTAAACATATTTAAAGGTCAGCTTATGCGAACAATGTTTACTAGTTCAAATGTTCCTAGTTTTTACTTATCTGTGTACGTTATTTTTATCGGTTATGCATGCTAGGATAAGAAATTCATGTAGTAATCTCAGTAACGATCTTTTTCAAAATCATTTCCGCGAATCGCCTCAGTGCAATTGCGATCAGGGTAAAATCATTTCTTCTTTGAATGTATGCAGTTCAATGTTGAAAGGCTCGAACTCTTTCAGTCAACACGTTCGTTTCATCCTTTGAGCTCAAATGCATTATTGTTTGGAAGGTTAGATCTTACAACGCAAGAAAATGGTTTGATTTTTAATTCTGTTCAAAACTTTATTACTTAGGTTTGCCATTACATTTTATTTGTTCTTATCATCCCGGGTAATTTCACATGTTTTGCATTATTCTTTCTTCCACTTCTATTTTTCCCTTAATTTTTTATTTCTATTTTCTTATTATCTTAACATGTTCTACAACATATCATGTTGTAGTTAATCCAGCTTATTGATACGCGTTAATAGCAATTGGCATTCATTATATTTGTTAAATCTCCATTGCAGGGAAGGGCAGTAACTAATGTGGGTAGAATTTGTGACCCGATCCGATTGCATTGGACTTGTACATATATGGCAATAAAATATGTTTAAATCAAAAGGTAAAGCTTCCAAACTGCGTTTTCATCGCAAAACCAACTGGCAAAGACCCAGACTATCACCATGAGACTCCTAGATTCAGTTTGGGCCATTTAACTTTTAGAGAGGATAGCTCCCGCTTGAAATATACCAATTCGGGAGCCTCAGCAACTATGGCTGGCAAGAAGTTCCATACAGAGATGGTACGGTGGAAGAAACTGAAGTTGAAGATGTCTGTAGAAGATGTATACTGCCTTAGCTTCTTCGAGTGAGTGGACCGTGATTCATGGTGATGCAGAAGTGAGGTAGTCCTCAGCTGATATAGTCTCTGTGACGTTGAGGGTATTCCGGTACCGGCTGGTTGTGTACCTTTACACGAAGTCGTTCTGTCATCAGAGGCTGCTCTCCTCTGGACGATTTCCAGCTTGTTCTTTGACTTGGGGTGTGAAGGTTCCACACTGATGCGCAGTACTAACGACTGGGTCTGACTAGTGTGTAGGATGCTGAAACCTTTGTTTCTCTGATATTTACGTACAGGTTCCTTTGTAAGAATCCCAGCATACTGTTGCCTTCCTTCACGTCATGTCTATGTGTTCCAGTAGAGTTTGGAAGTGTCCACTCCAAGGTACTTTGACTGGCTTTCAGCTTCAAGTTGGTGGTCTTTTCTGGTGTAGTCGAACATGATTGGTGTTCGTGCCCTTGTAGCACGTAGTACATTGCACTTGTGGGGATGGAAAGACATACCCCATGTTTCTTTCCACTGTGTCAGCTACGTCCGATCTTATTGCAAAGTAAAGCAGTCATGTATTGTGTTTATTGCCCTGTAAATGATGCAATCATCGGCGAATAGTCGTGTCTTTGACGCTTCATAGTATGGCAGTTCAATTATGAGCACCAGGAAGAGCAAGGTCCCAGAGTAGTGTAGTATATATGTGAATCATCCCCCAATTTGCTGCGCGCTAGGCGCAGGTACCATTATGTCCACATTGTATACACACAATGAATGGATAGTAACCCGTGAGTCATGGGAAAAAGGTGATTACGCTCGCGTAATTAACCTGTCCTGATCGATAAGCAGTTTAAATCACGTAGTTAATAGTTAATAAATCACGTATATACTTTTATGGTTATATTAAACGCGCGATTAGTTGTTTAATGCAATAATAGCAGATAGGGTGCGTGTATGTAAATTAATGATGATACGCCTTTAACCTATTAATCGTCAGTAACTGTTTTAAATCCACTTTGACCAGGGAGAACATTTGAGTAATGTGTTTCTATACAGTCGTAGCAGCATGCTGACCCGAATTTACAGGTCAAAGCCTCCTAAAATATGCGAATACATTGCATCAATGTATAATACAGACGGATACTTTATGCAAGCGTAGTAGAATTGAACTGAGCAAAACCATAATTAACAACATATACTACGTATGGTCAACTACTGATATATAATATAACCCCCCACAAAAAACACAACGAACCTTCATTCTCCATAATAACTTAAACCAGGGTTTTAATTATCAGCCCAGCTTCAACACAACCCATACAAAGATACATAGTTTGAAGATATTCATTGCAAGATCCTACTTTATATCAATATGAATCTCAAAACTTTTTTTTTCTGAATGAAAACACTTCTATTTTTATACACTAACAGGTTATTTTTTATTGAAGGAATATATTTTTTTTATTTACATTTATTCGCTGCATCATAGACTTTATACACATATGCTAACATAGTTCTACGTCGATTTTAAATATATAACCATTAGTTAATTCATCATGTCTTGCACAGTTTTTATTCAGATAAATACAATACGTCTTGGATGTATCAAGCGCGTGACCAATAACGACCACAAACTGCGCTGATTTCCCATTCATCCGCAACACTAGCATACCTTCCCTGTCACTTGCATTTGAAGGTTTAAACAAACTTATATCCGTTGTATTACCTCGGCATCAGTTCTAAGCATGCTGTATACATATTTAATAAATTTATTTTCATTCGAGTAAATGATTTTTAACCAGTATTTTAGTATTAATACATATCTATGTGTAATCCATGCTGTTCTCCCTAACTCCCCGTAGATAAAATAATTTTGAGCAGATCGCTTTACACGCAAAATGCTTTTGCAATATTGCGTATGTACTCTTTCAACACAAAGTCCTGTAGAAAAACCCCACACTTCCGCGCCGTAATTCAAAATAGGTTTTATAAGTTTATCAAATAAATCTTATTTAGGTTTTACTGATATGTCAGTAAATTTATAAAGATATCTGTTTAACATAAACACTGCTTTCCGCGCTGGACCCGCCAACATGTTCTGTGTTTCATTAAACGAACCACCTTGAGTGAACACAATGCCAAGATACGTAAAAGCGTTTACTATATCTATATTCATATCATTATAAATAAATGTCATATTTCTTGGCAATAAACCTGCTTTTCTGAAAACCGTAACTTTAGTTTTGGCCGTATTAACGATCAACTTCCATCTGGAGCAATAATTTGATAAAATATCAAAGCCTTTTTGTAGACCTTCGGCACTTTCCGAAAATATTACAATATTATCAGCATATAATAGAATAAACAATTTAATTATATCGACCTCAATGCCTGCATAACCGTTTAGTATAAACTCATCTTCAATGTCATTCAAAAACATAGAAAACAAAAAGGGAGATAAACATTCTCCTTGTCTCACACCCAGTAAACACGTAAATTCATCGCTCATTTGGTTTAACTATTTAACCCTTGATTTAATGGAGTTGTACATAGATTGAATAATGTTTAAAATCTTCCCTCTGATGCCAAGTTAATAAGTTTCATCCACAAATGATCCCTCACAACATAATCAAAGGCTTCTGTAAAATCAACAAACGCACAATATAGTTTTTTGCCTGTATTTATCAGATGACTAATAAGACCATGCAAAACGAAAATATTATCTACTGTTCACATCTTTCTCCTAAACCCTGCTTGGGCTTCAATAAACACATAATAACGCTCTGCCCAATCATTTAATCTATTATTCAGGACACGTGTAAACAATTTACCTAATGTACTGAGTAAAGTAATTCCTCTAAAATTAGAAACATCATTTAGACTACCCTTTTTATGTAATGGTATTATGTAACCATCGGACCATGACTCTGGAAAGAATCCACTTTCAAAGACTTTGTTAAATAGTGGAAGCAATACAGGTACCAGTATACATTTACCATGTACATAAAATTCATTTATAAGCATATCAGGACCGCTACTACGACCATTTTAGATCTGAGAAATAGCATTTAATAACTCAGTTTGACTTATCTCAACATTGAGTTCACTAAACATAATTCCGAATTCATTGTTAACATATCGTTCATTAAAGTAAATGACATCTTCATCTGCGCTAAAGAACGGATCATTTGGATTGTTAATACATTTAAAATAATTTTCAAACTCAGATAGACCAGAGTTTGACGTTTTAATGCCAGATAATTCTTTTAACATATTTAGGTACTTTTTGGCATCCGCGTACCGATTTTTTACTTGTTCCACTGTTTTTGCTTTATCATATGCATACCTAGATTTTCGTAAAGTATATGTGTAATCTGATCTAGCTTGTACCAAGACTTTTCTATTATACGTTCATCTTTACAACCTCTAAACCTATTTAAGTAAAACATTAAACGTGATATTTTTTCTTCACATTCAACATTAACCCAAGGATTTTCTTTGTCATTATTAAATGCTTGAGCATTATCAACATGTGGTATATGTCTTTTAAACAATGGATCAGCAACTTTAGTAATAATATCAACAAAAGCGTTTAGTGTTGTCGATACCTCATCTTCACTAACTGCATTATTTATTCATATCTTTGAGTTATCTAGTTCCGTTGTCGTATTATCTGAACTAAGAGACGCTATAAACTCGTCCTTTATATTATACTCGTTATTTATCACATATTTTGCACAGATAATGTCCAAAAACGTCATGTTCAACGTTACAGAAGTTTGCAATGATTTGTGTTCACAGTTATTCACATATTTCCCATCGGAGACAGATGACACTTCGTAGGAATGATGATCGACGTAATAAACAATAGATAATAAATGCGTGTTGGGAGGTGTACATTTAAAAAAACACGTCTGTTTTCGAAAGATAACTTATAAATAATAAGAATATAGTCTTCGACTTCGATGAAATACTCCACAAAATCCTCTGTTGGACATAGCGTGAAGGTGAAGCGTCTAAGATAATAGCATATAGAATGTATTTATGTATGTTTTAGTTCTTATTTTAGCTATCGTTGTGCATTGTCCCCTCTTCAAAAGAAATGCTTACATATATATTATTTCAAATACAACCGATTTCTTACTTAACATTGAACAACTAATGTCCGTATCTTATGTTTTTTAAAAGATAAACCGAAACGTTTACCCTTTAAACACACACACACACACACACACACACACAAAGTCCCAAAACACACAAAATGTTCAAGACGTCGCGTAACGCTAATTTATACCAACACCGTGCGCAACGTCCAATCACCTTTGGCCCGCCGTCAATCAAACATGGTTCGCAAACAAATGTGATAAATATATGTATGGTCGTGTCACGGAATGATTTTTCGAAACAAAATAATACTCATGATAATCTAACAGGTTTCTTTAAACATGTACTTTTTATATATAAATTGTATCTAACATATTATACACATTTTGATTTTCGCACTTATTTTTCTAAAGCGCAAATTTAAATTATTTATGCAATTAATACAAGTCTATGCATTGTATGATAGTATTAAATATAACATAATAGATTACCATACTTCAACACACACACACACAAATAGTTTATGCTAGGGAGGAATGCGTAATTCGATTAGAAGACTTGGTTTAATTTCTGCCACAACTATTTTTTTCATGGAAGTGCTTATTACACAGGTGCGTGCTAAATGCAAATACAACGCCTTCATAATTCTAAAACAAATTATAATCATCAACGGCAGCAGTTGTTATAGTGATACCTCCCACAAGGAGTTGCTATTTCCTCACACTTGCTACTTCAATTAGCTTGACAAGTTAAAGACGCAACAGATATATTGCTATTGCACATGTCATTATGTGACTGAAGGAACTAATTATGTCCTTAGGTGTTAATTTTATATTCAGGCAGTGCCTTATACGGACGACCCCGATTGAATACTCCTCTGACTAGAGAGCGTAACAGAACCAATTCGGGTAAAAGATGATACACTGTGAACATACAGCTGTTAAATCATGAACATTTTGTTTTGATGGAAAAGTAATGCGCTTAAATCCGGAGATCCGGAGAGCGACTGAAAAATTTGATTTTGTCCGGACATTTGGCAGGCCTGACATCCAAATAAATCTATAATGAATTTCCAAGGAAACATTCAAAAGAGGATGAACAATCATTTACAGAACACTAAATGCGCAATGACGTGAACTATTGTCTTTTTGTAGCATGGTCACAGACAATTCTCTTTGTTCAGACACAGGTGTAAATCGTTTAATTGAAAATAAGACCTGTCAGAATAACTGTGAGAATAACAGTGAGAATAACAGTTAGAATAACTGAAATAGAGCTGAAATGGACATGCTACAAAACAAATAGAGTATGGTTTCATCTCGTTGGTTAATTTAAACACCTCGATGGGCTACGCCCATCTCGATGTTTAAATGAACCAACTCAATGAAACCATACTCTATCTATTACATATTCTCGTACATAGATTATTAACACAAATAACTTTATATGTACAAAGAGACGTAATAACAGAAATATTATGTCTCTGGTATAACATAATTTATATAAAATACAATTTGTGGTGTATGGTCAAAAATTACATGATAGTTATTCGCAACTAGTTCTAGAGACTGTAAGATCTTGAGATTGTGTTAAAGTGACTGGAGTCTATCTGGCAGAATGATGAGTGACGATCTAAATGCTAGTAACACCATCATGATGTGTGTTCAGTTTTATATTCAGCATACATATGCACTAAACTAATCGAATTAATCATTGTTAATGAACTAGTTTGGACAGTAAAACTCGACGACTTGGCTCGTTTGTTTGTAAATACATCTTTAAAATTAATTCATACTCAAGTTAAATTCGTGTTTTGTGATCTAAGTAC
>JAWPHD010018557.1:0-39382 GCA_037043455.1 Cyrtodaria siliqua
TTAATGGTTTACTCATTTATTCATCATAAAACAAACTATTGGCACATACATAATAAACAAAAAGTCAATTCTAGTATAGTTTAGGTATACAAGTAACATATTTCCCCTAACAGTAGCATTCGGGCGCTGTGAAAAGGGGACACTCTTACTATTTTTATTATTATGGTTATACTGAAAAGCAGTTCTTGCCAGATCGTATACGTCAAAAAACTGAGCCTCAATTGTCATTCCACTAATCTGAAATCTAAATCTTTTGTTGTACAAATATTTTTCGGATTTTTAATGAATGAAACGAAAAGGTTGGGTGTGGGGGGCGCTCTTCTTTTAGGGGAAATACTTAAAATAAACACATGTTGACATGACTCCAAATCTAAAATAAAATTCCGCTAATTTAAGATGACCTCCAAGATTTGTTACAGGAAATGTTCATTTAAACCATTTTTTAATAATTATTAAGTAATTCAAAACATTTCAGAAGATAGTTTGCATAATTATAAAATAAAAGAAACACATATTTGATTGTTTTAAACATTCTGAAGCTTGATTAACAGAATCTTATAATTCAATCGGGACATCATTTGTATTTAGAGATGATCTCAAACCACATGGGACATCATTTGTATTTAGAGATGATCTCAAACCACACGGGGACATCATTTGTATTTAGAGATGATCTCAAACCACACGGGACATCATTTGTATTTAGAGATGATCCCAAACCACACGGGACATCATTTGTACTTAGAGATGATCCCAAACCACACGGGACAATCATTTGTACTTAGAGATAATCTCAAACCACACGGAAATACGGCTAACAAAGTGTTTACATTTCAATAAGTTACAATTCATGAAAAGTAAACATTTGTTGTGACGTTACATTGGAGCACAGACATATTAATAGGTCTGTGATTGGAGTCATTAAAATCCATAACCATAATTTAGCAGGGGGGGTGGGGGGGGGGGGGGGGCGGGGGGTGAACAGAAAACTATTGGAACTTCAATTAAACAATTTAAAGAAAATAAACAATTTAATTACTGATTAACAGATCATCAACATATGGTTTACGTTATTCTGAGCCACCTTTGTTAGTGGACGGAATTTTGCATACAAAAGTATCACTGCTTTATTAATGCATATATTTGAATGTTTTTTAAAATTTGTCATTACAACTTTTTGAATATATTTCCAAAAACCAATCTGCCATGCTTGTCTTTTTGACTGAGAGTATATATGAATATAATGACATAATATGATGCTTTCGTCTTCTCTGTAGCACACTGACCAATTGAAGCTACCTCCAAGTTTCAATAATCCAGTATTTTTAACAGTCACAGAAATTGGTAAGCAATTGCAATTACAGAAAAGACGGACTGATGATACATGCCTTCATTTGCATATTTATAACACTAGTGTATTAATATCCACATTTTATATTTAATAGTCCTTTCTCTGGAGGAACCTTAAACTAAAATGTTCATTAATGTTAACATTTCTGTGCTAAGTCCTTACTCTGAAGAAAAATTAATGATCCAGTCAAAATTAATATGAAAACAGATAAAAAAGATCAAATTTAAACAATTTTAGACAAAATGACTACATAAACCAGATAAAAATCTTACAATTCAGTCAAAACTAATACACAAACCAGATAAAGTCTAACAATGCAGATACAATTTAACCTTTAACCCGCTAAGCATGACTATAATAGCCTTTGCATACCCAGATCAAGGTTTACAATGTCTGGCTGCTGATCAGTCATTTTCCCCAAAACACCCCTTTGTCACATAAATGAAATGGTCTTAATTGAAAGAAAGAAGAGCCCATTAATATATTATATGTAGTGGGTTAGGGGCTAATAATTCAGCTCAAAAATAAATACACAAACCAGATAAAATATTACAATTCAGTCAAAATGAATACACAAACCAGATACAAATCTAACAATTCAGTGAATACACAAACCAGATAAAATATTACAATTCAGTCAAAATGAATACACAAACCAGATACAAATCTAACAATTCAGTGAATACACAAACCAGATAAAATATTACAATTCAGTCAAAATGAAATACACAAACCAGATAAAATATTATAATTCAGTCAATTGAATTGAATTGGGGTTTTAAGGCGCACCAACACATGAAAAGGTTATATGGTGCCTAAAAGGCATGAACATGCCAGGCTCATCTTCCATGTACATCGAGATAAAATATGGAAAATTGGGCCTAGAACCTTCTGCACCCTGAACTGCAGAGTTGCTGCAAATTCTATCGTAGGAACTCCATTTACGCTGGAGCCACGTTATTGTTTTTCTGCCACTGCTCTTTTGATGCAAGCGAGATAGCACCCAAAATGAATACACAAACCAGATACAAATCTAACATTATTCAGTGAATACACAAACCAGATAAAATATTACAATTCATTCAAAATGAAATGAATTGAATTGGGGTTTTAAGGCGCACCAACACATGAAAAGGTTATATGGCGCCTAAAAAGGCAGGAACATGCCAGGCTCATCTTCCATGTACATCGAGATAAAATATGGAAAATGGGCCTAGAACCTTCTCACCCTGAACTGCAGAGTTGCTGCAGATTCTATCGTAGAAACTCCATTTACGCTGGAGCCACGTTATTGTTTTTCTGCCACTGTTCTTTTGATGCGAGCGAGATAGCACCTGAAACAATGCAGGGATCATGATGAAGACCTTTAATGAACATGAACAAAAAATGATAAAATGAACATGAATTTGGGGGATTCTACCCCTCTGCCTACCCCCTCCAAAGGGATCTGCAGTGGCCGTATTCTTTGCCCCGTGACCAAACGGGGGCCCCCGGCAACCACACGGGGCCAGTCAAAATGAATACACAAACCAAGATAAAATATTACAATTCAGTCAAAATGAATAAAAATATTAGCAATTCAGTCAAAATGAATACACCAAACCAGATAAAATATTACAATTCAGTCAAATGAATAAAATATTACAATTCAGTCAAAATGAATACACAAACCAGATAAAATATTACAATTCAGTCAAAATTAATACACAAACCAGATAAAACATTACAATTCAGTCAAAATGAATACACAAACCAGAATATTGAATTGAATTGGGGTTTTAAGGCACACCAACACAGATAAAATCTTACAATGCAATCAACATTAATACACAAAACATAAAGTCTTACAATTCAGTCAAAGTGAATACACAAACCAGTTAAAAATCTAACAATTCAGTGAATACACAAACCAGATAAAATATTACAATTCAGTCAAAATGATTGAAATGGTTGAAATGGATTTTATAGTCGCACCAACAGCTAAGGTCATATGGCGACTTTCCAGCTTCCACTGGTGGAGGAAGACCCCAGGTGCCCCTCCGGGCAATTTTCATGCACGGGCGGGGCACCTGGGTAGAACCACCGACGTTCTGCAAGCCAGCTGGATAGCTTCCTCACATAAAGATTCCTAGGCCCCTGAGGGATCGAACCAACAGCGGTGAGGGGTAAGTGATTGCAAGTCAGAGACTCTAACCACTCGGCCACGGACGCCCCCAGTCAAACTGAATACAGAAACCAGATAAAACATTACAATTCAGTCAAAATGAATACACAAACCAGATAAAATATTACAATTCAGTCAAAATGAATACACAAACCAGATAAAACATTACAATTCAGTCAAAATGAATACACAAACCAGATAATTACAATTCAGTAAAAATGAATACACAAACCAGATGAAACATTACAATTCAGTGAATACACAAACCAGATAAAATATTACAATTCAGTCAAAATGAATACACAAACCAGATAAAACATTACAATTCAGTCAAATTGAATTGAATTGGGGTTTTAAGGCGCACCAACACATGAAAAGGTTATATGGCGCCTAGCAGGCATGAACATGCCAGGCTCATCTTCCATGTACATCGAGATAAAATATGGAAAATGGGCCTAGAACCTTCTCACCCTGACAATTCAGTCAAAATGAATACACAAACTAGATAAAACATTACAATTTAGTCAAAATGAATACACAAAACAGATAAAATATTACAATTTAGTCAAAATGAATACACAAACCAGATAAAACATTACAATTTAGTCAAAATGAATACACAAAACAGATAAAATATTACAATTCAGTCAAAATGAATACACAAACCAGATAAAACATTACAATTCAGTCAAAATGAATACATAATCTAGATAAAATCTTACAATGCAATCAACATGAATACACAAAACATAAAATTCAGTCAAAGTGAATACACAAACCAGATAAAAATCTAACAATTCAGTGAATACACAAACCAGATAAAATCTTACAATTCAGTCAAAATGAATACACAAACCAGATAAAACATTACAATTCAGTCAAAATGAATACACAAACTAGATAAAATCTTACAATGCAATCAACATTAATACACAAAACATAAAATCTTACAATTCAGTCAAAGTGAATACACAAACCAGATAAAAATCTAACAATTCAGTGAATACACAAACCAGATAAAACATTACAATTCAGTCAAAATGAATACACAAACCAGATAAAATATTACAATTCAGTCAAAATGAATACACAAACCAGATAAAACATTACAATTCAGTCAAAATGAATACACAAACTAGATAAAATCTTACAATGCAATCAACATGAATACACAAAACATAAAATCTTACAATTCAGTCAAAGTGAATACACAAACAAGATAAAAATCTAACAATTCAGTGAATACACAAACCAGATAAAATATTACAATTCAGTCAAAATGAATACACAAACCAGATAAAATATTACAATTCAGTCAAAATGAATACACAAACCAGATACAATCCTGACTTTTAATGAACCAATTGATAAGTTGGGATTTATAACACGATGCAAATTTAAAAGCAATATTTTTAACAAATTAAAGAAACTAACCCGACAAATAACAGCAAAATTAACATAACAAATATATGATCTTAAACGAGTTCCCATTTCATATAATATTTATGAAACGAGTTATGAATTATTTTAATTTTAACGAGCCTTTTGGCGAGTTAAAATTAAAAATAATTCATAACGAGTTTCATAAATCTTATATGGAATGGGAACGAGTTTAAGATCCTTTTTATCATATAACATTGTAACCAAATAAGTAAAAAATAATTCAGATGGACATAAAACCGCCACGACGTCAGACACATTTTAGCGAAAAAAACGTCATAAAATCAGACAGAACGTTATGTGACGTGGCAACGTCATGTCACACACATCGTTTAGTATCAAAGAGTTTGTGTTTTATCTCTTTACAAAAGGCGTTTTACGACGACTTTAACAAAATTGCACACTGATTTGTATAACTTTCATTATTTAGTATAAGCTGTGGTAAATACTAAGTTTATGACCTAGATCTAGATGACTTTATAATAAATAAAATAGTTTCAGTCAATAAAACCTGCGTAGTGTTACAGATTTAACTCAACCAATCAAAACTGTTCCAGGTTGTATTACACGTGTGTCATACAACAGAATATTACATGGGTGTTCAACACTGCTAACAAGGGACGTTATGTGATAAAACCGTGTATCTAAATTCTATCCAGGGTTTCAGGTCATCGAATAATGTATATGCACCGATTAAGAGTATAAGTTTAATAACAGGTTCTTAAAATACTTGTGACGGAATGTGCGTAAATTGAATTTTGAGTTGGTAACTCTTAATTCGACGCTTCAGGTCTGGAGTTTGGCTTGGCTGGTTATCTATCTATCCGTTAAAGCCGTTTATATTGTGTCACAGAGTTGGGATTCTCAAAATAGGTAAATTATATATATACCTATATATGTATTTTAAGAATCTGAGAAAAAATTCTTTTAATCGGCACATACGTTATAATGATCTGAACACCTGGATAGAGTTTTGATAAATGTTTTTGTAGTTTAATTTTGCCTTTATTTGGCAGGTTAGTTTATTTAAATAATTTATTTGCAAAAGAAGTATAACAATACCAACCTCTGTACATGAAGTTTTAAAAAGATTCAAGATGTGAAACTTTACAGCGTGTACACAGTTACACACGAGTTATGAAGTTTGAAAAAGAATGAACACACGTTTGAAGTTATGTTAGAAAACGAGGGTAAATGTGAAGAACAACTTATGCCAATTAAATCATCACTTGTATATAGTCTATATTATAAAATTATAATAATGTGGAATTATGAACTAATGGACTATCCACGTTTTGACTCCCGAAAGATAAGCATTTATGCCAGAAAAAAAAACTTGATCGGAGAGTTGAGGAGTAAAAAATGACAGCAAAAATACAAACGATTTTACCTCATTTAGAAATGTCAATATTATAAATATTCGGAAAAATTGTCATTTCAAAAATGGAGGCATATGGTAATCACACCGTCCATTTGTCCGTCCGTCCTTCCGTCTTAAACAAACTGTCTCAGCCATAACGTTAAAAGAACTGAAGGGATTTCCTTGAAACTTCACACACATGTTAACCATAATGAGAAGGTAATTGAATTGAATTAAATTATTAATTAACTATTTAAAACACTTAGACAAATGACGGTTATAGTAATACTAAGAAAACACAATGTTGCTTTTCATTGAACTTTGAGAAACAACTCCACAAACTCAAACTCAACAATCATTATTTGAGAGACTGATGTCGAAATCTTGCTCCACTAATTTTCCTCTTCGTTATTTCAACGTAAAGCTTTAACGTATAAAACAGTTTGTCTACTTTACAGATAGATACTTAAATTGTAAACCTTATTAGGAAGTTTGTTTGTTTGTTTGTATGGTGTTTTACGTCATTTTCAACACATGTAAGCTTATATATGACGCTCGATTTTTTGTGGTGGAGGCAAACCACCCAATTTTCCTGGGTAGAACCAGTACTGTACACCTCCCGTCATCCGTAAGAATCGACACTTCCTCACTTACAAGTCGAGCTCCCAGTGGGATTCGAACCCGCAGTGGTGAGAATGAATGAATGGTGTTTTACGGCACGTCGACACATAAATAGGTCACATTGTGCGATGAAATATGAAAAATCGATGAAATATGAAGTATTTATTAACAAGAGGTTTATAATGACCTTGAAGCTCTACTGATTGATTTTGATTTCAGGAAGTAGTGACTACAAACTTGATTTTTGAAAATCTATTTTTAGCCGTGGCGGCCATCTTGAATTTCCGGCCGACATGAAATTTTGCTAGGATCATTTACACATCAAGAGCAACATTCCTGTGAAGTTTCATGAAAATCCGTCAAGTAGTTTCAGAGGAGTAGTCGTTACAAGTTTTCATTATATAACTCTTTGTAAGCAAAGATGGCCGCTGACAGCCGTGTTTAACATTGAATCAAAATAATGTTCACCTTGGATAACCATCATGTCATGCTGATCATTTTAGAAAAAGTCCCATATCAATATCTCTTATAGTTTTCAAGAAGTTGTCGCTACAAAACTTATTTTTTAAAAATCTATTTTTAGCCATGGCGACCATCTGAATTTCCGGCCGACCTGAAATTTTGCTAGGATCAATTAGACATCAAGAGCAACATTCATGTGAAGTTTCATGAAAATCCGTCAAGTAGTTTCAGAGGAGTAGTCGCTACAAGTTTTCATTATATAACTCTATCTAACAAAGATGGCCGCTGACAGCTATGTTTAACATCGAATCAAAACGATTTTTGACAAGGACCAACATCATGTCATGCTGATCATTTTAGAAAAAGTGACATATCAATATCACTTATAGTTTTCAAGTAGTAGTCGCTACAAAGTTGTATTTTGAAAATCTATTTTTAGCCATAGTCGCTACAAATGTTTACTATACAAACTCTATGGAAACAAAGATGGCCACTGGCGCCCATGTTTAATGTTGAATCAAAATAATTTTCGACAAGGATCAACATTATGTCATGCTGATCATTTTAGAAAAAGTCCCATATCAATATCACTTACAGTTTTCATTAAGTAGTCACTACAAATTTATTTATTTTAAATCTATTTTTAGCCTTGGTGGCCATCTTGAATTTCCGGCCAACCTGAAATTTTGCTAGGATCAATTAGACATCAAGAGCAACATTCTTGTGAAGTTTCATGAAAATCCGTCCAGTAGTTTCAGAGGAGTAGTCGCTACAAGTTTTCATTATATAACTCTATGTAAACAAAGATGGCCACTGGCAGCCATGTTTAACGTCGAATCGAAACGACTTTCGACAAGGACCAACATCATGTCATGCTGATCATTTTAGAAAAAGTCCCATATCAATATCTCTTATAGTTTTCAAGAAGTAGTCGCTACAATCTTATTTTTTTTAAATCTATTTTTAGCCGTGGCGGCCATCTTGATTTTCCGGCCGACCTGAAATTTTGCTAGGATCAATAAGACATCAAGAGCAACATTCCTGTGAAGTTTCATGAAAATCCGTAAAGAAGTTTCAAAGGAGTAGTCGCTACAAGTTTTCATTATATAACACTATGTAAACAAAGATGGCCACTGGCAGCCATGTTTAACGTCGAATCGAAACGACTTTCGACAAGGACCAACATCATGTCATGCTGATCATTTTAGAAAAAGTCCCATATCAATATCTCTTATAGTTTTCAAGAAGTAGTCGCTACAAACTTATTTTTTAAAAATCTATTTTTAGCCGTGGTGGCCATCTTGAATTTCTGGCCAACCTGAAATTTTGTTAGGATCAATTACACATCAAGAGCAACATTCCTGTTAAGTTTCATGAAAATCCGATAAGAAGTTTCAGAGGAGTAGTCGCTACAAGTTTTCATTATATAACTCTATGTAAACAAAGATGGCCGCTGGCAGCCATGTTCAACGTCGAATCAAAACGATTTTCGACAAGGACCAACATCATGTCATGCTGATCATTTTAGAAAAAGTCCCATATCAATATCACTTATAGTTTTCATGAAGAAGTCGCTACAAACTTGTTTTTTAAAAACCTATTTTTATATTTGGTGGCCATCTTGGATTTCACATCAACATGAATTTTTGCTAGGATCAACTAGACATCATGGGCAACATTTCTGTAAAGTTTTATGAATATCCATCTAGAAGTTTCAGAGGAGTAGCAAAAAAAAGTTTACGGACGGACAGACGGACGCCGCACCACGGCATAAGCTCTGCTGATCTCTGATCAGTAGACTCTGATCAGTAGAGCTAAAAATTAATGTAAATAAATAAAGATAAAACTATTAAAAAATAACGGATGATAAGGTGTAATATAAACTATGTATGTAAATCAACAAATGCCCGTCAACGGGTATATAAACAAGTAAATATATATAAGAACACATTACAATGATTTATATAGTCTGATCTCTTTCAGGAAATCTAAAACAAGACTAAAATCTACAGTATCAAATAACTCTTTCATAGTATTAACATTGTAGTACCTTTGACGCATAGGATCAAAGTCTACACATTCCAATAAGATGTGTTTGACCGTTAACGGTGCAAAGCAGGGTATACATTCTGGTAATAGCTCACCGCAGCGGTGAGAGGCGAAGGTTTACAACACAACGTTGTTAACCTAAAGTCAGATATTTCTCCAGGCCCGCAGTTACTGTATGCATCCTATTAGTGACCCGAGGCACTTTTTAAGTAACATTACTTACTCTTTCTTCAGTACTGCTGAGTACAATTCCCTTATATTTAAAGCTATACCAGGTAACAGAAATGATGGCCCCGGAAAATAGATTTCTGCGTCATGGAATTTAGGGACAACAAATGAATGAAAGGGTGTGAATTAACCGTATAAAAAATTTAAAAGATTCATCTTATGAATTTTGTTAGTCTATCAATCATGCTAACTTTACACAGAAAAACACACTTGCACAGGATGTTTCAGCAATGATCAAAAACAAAATCACAATAGCCCATTTCACCGGTCCTTCGGAAATCTCCGTACAAAGTTCGGAATTTCAGTCACATGGCGCAAAGTCACATGACTTCAAGAACTAATCAGATGCTGGTAGTCATAACAGTATCAACACTCACAAATTAACTAGTTTCAGTCTTTATATATGCGAATTTGTTTGCTAAAACACCGCAATCGTTAGTGCTATTCTACACAGAAGCCATCTGGACTCATTCCTTGGAAACTAGATCGGATTTCAAGGCTATACGAACACGTGTTGAATTGTTTACATTGTAGCATGTGCGCGTAAGTTGGAACCGGTGTTACGATAGAAATATTCATTGTTTTCTGACAATCCCGTTTTTGAATTGTATCAACAAACACGCTTTACTTTTTGTTTTTCTACAGTGCCAAACACATTAATAACATATTTGTCATGCGTTCAAGTTATAGTCTGACATTTAATAACATGTTTACATTGTTTTTAATTCACATTGGCACCGTTACAATGAATATTTAATGTGCCTACCAGAGTTTGATTGGTCGACCTATTTGGCTACTCGGAGATAGCTCGTTATTATCCGTGATCTTTCGGCAAATGTCGGGGTGAAATGGGCTATATATTTACATTACAACATTTCAGTTGGCAAAGTTTGAACAGAAAATGACTTGACAGTTCTTAATTCTTCTTTGGAACCACTGTCCTTGATCCAAAGAGGAGGCTAAAATTGGTCTAACCAACCTATTAAAATACCTCCCTTTATAATTGACTGGAATGTATAATATATTTATGAATGCGTGAGTAATACGTTAATTGCACAATGTACCCTTAAATGACCTAAAAATGGAAAAAAAGAAGTTGATAAACGTAAATTAATTATTTAAATCTTGTTCCTCCTTCATTAAGTTTAATAAGAATGAAATTAAATTGACTTACAATACTTATAATCGCATCAAATTATTTAAAAACAAAGCTATTAATATTATAATGTTAAATAAATAATCAAATATAATTGTGTTTGCTAGAGACGATCATAATCCCTGTTATTAAGATGTAATACAAAATAAATGCAAAACTATTTTTACAGATCACTTTGTCCACTTAAGGATCACTTTGTCCGTCGTCATCCGTCGCCGTTCGTCAGACTTTTACCTGCAACCTAACCTTGGCCATAACTTGAAAATTATGAGACCTATGTTCATGATACTTCACACACACCTTAACCCAAGGAATGTTGTTACACATGTCCAATAACTATGACTTTCATTTTGGCAGAGTTATGCCCCCCTTTCATAAAACTTTAACCTGCAACCTAACCAAGCTCACAACTGGCCATAACTTAAGAAGTATTTGACCTATGGCCATGAAACTTTGCACACATATTCATCTTACCACATAGAAAATTGTTACCCATAACCAATAACTCTGACTTTCATTTTGACAGATATACCCCTTTTCATAAAACTTCAACCTGCAACCTAACCAAAGTCATAACTGGCCATAACTTGAAAAGTATTTTACCCATGTTCATGAAACTTCACACACATTTTCATCTTAACCAAAGGAATGTCATAACACATGTCCAATAACTCTGACTTTCATTTTGGCAGAGTTATGCCTCTTTTCATAAAAAATTAACCTGCAATTATTTATTAAACGTTATACAGTTTTTCCTGATCAATTGTCCAATGCAGATTTATGCCAATTTTCATAAACTTCAACACTTTAAGAAATAACAAGAGGCCCAAGAGGGCCTGTGGACGCTCTACTGGCTAATATGGCTCTTATGACATCAATGAAGCGAGTGACTATCGTCTTAAAGAGGCAAAATATAGCATTTTTAACTATATCAAGAGCAATAACTCCGTCATTACTGGTCCGATCTGGCTGGTTTTCCAAGTTGGCCAGTAGAGATAATAAAAATAAAAAATAAAATTGAAAAAAAAATTGAAAAAAAATTGAAAAAAAAAATTGAAAAAAAAAAAAAAATATTAAAAAAAAAAAATGGGTCACCATTTGAACAAACTTAGTAGAGGACCATAAGCTGATGCTACATGTAATACATGAGAGCTCTGTGCCTTGTGGTTTCAGAGAAGAAGATTTTTTAAACTTTTTTCCTATATGTCTATATGAAAAACATGCAAAACCTCAATATACAAACTTTATTTTTGACCCCGGGGACTTTATTTGAACAATCTTGATAGTCTAGGCGTTGGCGATCATTTTACGAGAAAAACTGTTGAAATCTGTCCAGCGGTTCTGGAGAAGAAGATTTTTTAAGGTTTCGACCATATATGGTAATGGCAGCCATCTTGGATGTAGCGCTGACCTAATTTTAACAAATCTAAAAAGCATTCATCTAAGGATCATCCATGTGAAGTTTGGTCAAAATTAGCCAAGTGGTTTCTGAGGAGAAGTCGTTTGAAGAAAAGTTAACAGACGACGGACGACGGACGACGGAAGACGGACAACGGACAACACACCATCCCATAAGCTCTACTGTTCCATTGTTCATGAAGGATTGTACCCTGTCTTCAAACTTTATAGTTTGTACGTGCTGAAATAAGCACACGGCAGGCGACACAAGTGTTCCGCAGAACACCCTTCTAGTAAATGATTTAAAGCTTACAATAGTTACGCATAATAAACAAGAGGGCCAAGATGGCCCTAAAGCGATCACCTGAGTACTGGCACATTACCGAACTTCTTCGAAATCTTATGGTCATATACAATCTGTGCAAGTTTGGTTAAGATTGTTCAAGAAATGTGGGCTCTGTTGTGTATAACAACATTGGTATAGTCAGTTTAAGACACAACATTGATATAGACAGTTTAAGACTCACAAAGTTTGGTAAAGATCAAATACAAAATGAAGGTGCTAGAGAGTAACACTTTGGACAGAGCCAAATGTGACCCCAGGGCTACATGTAATATATGAGAGCTGTGTGCTTTGTGGTTTCAGAGAAGAAGGTTTTTTAAGTTTTTCCCTATACAAGTCTATGTAAAACGTGACCCCTGGGACGGGGCCAAATGTGAACCCAGGGTCACCATTTGAACAAACTTGGTAAAGGTCCATAAGAGTATAGTAAATGCAAAATATTAAACCTCTCGCTCTTGTAGTTTCAGAGAAGACGACTTTAATGTGTTTTCTATATAAGTCTATGTAAAACTGTGACCCACAGAGTGGGGCTAAATTTTACCGAAGGGTCACCATATGAACAAACTTGTTAGAGGACCATAATCTTATAGTAAATGCCAAATATTAAACCTCTGGCTCTTGCAGTTTCAGAGAAGACTTGTTTTTTTCCAATATATATGTCTATATAAAAAGTGTGATCCCCGGGGCGCCGCCAAGTTTGACACCAGGGTCACCATTTGAACAAACTTGGTAGAGGACCATAAGCTTATAGCAAATGCAAAATATTAAACATCTGGCTCTTGCAGTTCCAGAGAAGAATATGTTTTCAATTTTTCTCTATACAAGCCTATGTAAAACTGTGACCCCGGGGCGGGGCCAAATGTGACCCCAGGGTCATCATTTGAACAAAATTGGTAGAGTACCATGAGCTTATAGCAAATGCAAAATATTAAACCTCTTGCAGTTTCAGAGAAGATTTTTTAAGTTTTTCCATATACATGTACATGTCTATGTAAAACATGTGACCCTTGGGGCGGGGCCAAAGTGACCCGAGGGTCACCATTTGAACAAACTTGGTTAAGGAACATAAGCTTAAAGTAAATGCAAAATATCAAACCTCTGGCTCTTGTAGTTTCCGAGAAGATTTTTAAAAAAAAAAATCCTATTTAAGTCTATGTAAAACTGTGACCCATAGGGCGGGGACAAACTTGACCCCAGGGTCACCATTTGAACAAACTAAGTAGAGGACCATAAGCTGATGCAACCTGTAATACATGAGAGCTCCGTGCCATGTGGTTCCAGAGAAGAAATTTTTTTCAGTTTTTCCCTATACAAGCCTATGTAAAATTGTGACTCCGGGGCGGGGCCAAATCTGACCCCTGGGTCACCATTTGAACAAGCTTGGTAGAGGACCATAAGCTTATAGCAAATGCAAAATATTAAACCTCTGGCTTCTGCAGTTTCAGAGAAGAAGATTTTTTAAGTTTTTCCCTATACATGTCTATGTAAAACATGTGACCCTTGGGGCGGGGCCAAATATGACACGAGGGTCACCAGTTGAACAAACTCGGTAAAGGACCATAAGCTTATAGTAAATGCAAAATATCAAACCTCTGGCTCTTGCAGTTTCTGAGAAGAAGAATTTTTTTTAAAAAATCCTATATAAGTCTATGTAAAACTGTGACCCCCGGGACGGGGACAAATTTGACCCCATGGTCACCATTTGAACAAACTTAGTACAGGACCATAAACTGATGCTACATGTAATACATGAGAGCTCTGTGCCTTGTGGTTTCAGAGAAGAAGATTTTTTAAAAAAATTTTCCTATATGTCCATATGAAAAACATGCAAAATCTCAATATACAAACTTTGGATACCCGGGGCACGGCCATTTTTGACCCCAGGGACTTCATTTGAACAAACTTGATAGTCTAGGCGTTGGCGATCATTTTAAAAGAAAAACTGTTGAAAACTGTCCAGCGGTTCTGGAGAAGAAGATTTTTTAAGGTTTCGACCATATATAGTAATGGCGGCCATCTTGGATGTCGAGCTGACCTAATTTTAATAAATATAAAAAGCATTCATCTAAGGATCATCCATGTGAAGTTTGGGCAAAATTAGCCTAGCGGTTTCTGAGGAGAAGTCGTTTGAAGAAAAGTTAACGACGACGCCTACGGACGGACGACGGACGGACGCAGAGTGATCCCAATAGATCACCTTGAGCCTCGGCTCAGGTGATCTAAAAAAAAGAGATACAATAATATGATATATTTTGTTTTTTTCGCCTACATTTTAGAACCTAGCTCTAATACTTTGTGACATTATAAAGGGTCAGTATCTCGTATCGATTACGTAAAAAAAAAGTCGTTTTCAGAAAAATAGTGACAATAGTTTTGTGCTAAGCCCTCAAAATCGCTCCTTCCCTTGTTTAATGGTCAATAATTATATGGAGAGGGAGTAAACAATTCAGCTGATTTATGTAGTAGAAGTTGAAGATGACCGTAGCAATTATAAAATGGTACAGAAGAACAATGCTATGCTAATGCATGTATTTACATATGATATTCAGACAAACAAATGTCTTGGTTGTAAAAATAAAAATAATATATAGGCCACGGAAACATACCAGCCTCTCTTCATTATTATTTGTATTGTCTTATCTGACTTCATGCTGTTTGTTGTGAATGTTGGTCCATCAGTCTTCATGACAGTATTGCCTTGAGTCTCTCGCTATAGATAGGATAAATGTCTACACCCCGCAGGCACAGCTCCCAGATTTCTGGTACAACCAGATCAATCATGGCTATGTGTACTCCCCTGTGTGATTCATCTTCATCGTAGAGTTGACAGAGCTCCTCATGAGACTTGTCAGGTCTATATAATTTTACTCTTATACATCTCTGCAATAACAACAACCTCTCCAGCATATCTCTCCTCCTCCCATACTCCACAACTGCGTGTGGAGACATGCACATCAGCATCATGGTGTCTCTCAGTCTCTCACATCTCAGAAGGAGACTTCCTCCCTCATCTATCAAGCCAGACAACAGAGCCACTAGCTGCTGTCTTTGTATGAAGTCCAACTTTCCAGCCAACATGTTTCTCTCAGGAATCATGTAATTTGGGAGGTAGTTGGCTTCCACAAACTGTTTAAGGGCATTCAGTGACTGCACTAGTCTTTGAGTTAATAACTCCTCCTGGAAATGTTCCTGTGGATTATACTCCGACATCCATAGAACAATATTTTTCACTATGTATGATGTTAATTCATCACAGACAAGCTTGATTATGCTTTTGACCACCATTTTCAGCAAAATATACAGTTTGATTTGAGTGTCATTGAGATTGTGAATTAAATGCATTTCTGCTCTAGTAAAACAAATTCTCCACTCCTTGTAGAAATTGTCACTTCCTTTAAAGCCAACTGGCACAACATGGGCCTCCATATGTGATATGTCATTTAGTATTTGTGGTGTTGGCCATCCATACTGACGGGGCCTTGTGAGCCAGGATTGTAGAAGGTCTGGACAGATACACCAGAATGACTGTACTGTATCATAGTGAACACCGTATTTATCAGACAATGAATTAGATGGTCCACTGATGTTGTCAAACTGCCCAATCCTAATATATGGTATCAAGTGTTGTTTCATAATCTTAATATAGAAGTCACTTGACATATACATATCTCCAGACTCAGATTGAAATAATGAAGCCTGGATCTCATTTCTACTGAAGCTGCCACCAAGAGAGACTAGTTTAAGTCTTGTATACCCTGGAGATGTTTCTCGAGTATCTGTCTGTAACACTGTCATGTTCCTCATATTTGTTAAAGGCTGAATGTTGTCAGTACAAACAACATCATAAGGCACCATCATTATGTCTCTGTCACTTTCAAATGGAGCTGTGAGTCCTTCTCCCTTGCTGCCAGCATCGATCATGCCAAATACATCCTCGTAGTTTGGGTATAAAAGTTTCCTAAATGTATCATACATGAATATCCTACACTTGACCGTGTCCTGATTATAGCCTAGACAGTCTAATGACCGTGACACAATCCTGGAATATTCTGGATCTGATGCCATTATTCTTACTTCTATTGTCACTCAGACATTTGTTCTGGAACTCTTTAGTTCTGATGGTCATATTCACCCATTATTCTTACTTCTATTATCACTCAGACATTTGTTCTGGTCTGTTTAGTTCTGATGGTCAGACATATACACCCAATATTGTTACTTTGTTGTCACTCTGACTTGTTCTGGTCTTGTTATTTGTGATAATCAGACATATACACCCATGAGTGATGACTAAACCATGGGTAATGACTTACCCATGAATGATGATATCAGTACTATAACCTAAATATGTGACAACTCATGGTCAAGCTTCAGTATGCATACTTTTTCACTGCAACCATTGTTGTTACTTCACCAATCCAGTACTGTATACATCTGAAATAAATACAGGTTCTAGTGTTCTGGTATTTTTTCACTTTATATCCCATATAGAAATAAAATAAAATAAAATAAAGCAAAATAAAATGAATGGTAAATATAACGTTTTCAGGAAAGTGCTCAAGTTTTCTCATTTTTCATCTTAGATATTTGAAGAATAAGAGTTTATGTAATGAGACCACCGTTGGTGCAGCATCCCACTCTATCTTGAGTTTTGCGTATGTTTTTATTGTGCGTTATCTCGTACATTACAGATCTATATCGCTTACATTTCTTGTCACCACGCTGTGGTAGGACGTTATCTCATACATTACAGATCTATATATCTTACATTTCTTGTCACCACGCTGTGGTAGGACGTTATCTCATACCTTACAGATCTATATATCTTACATTTCTTGTCACCACGCGGTGGGGACGTTATCTCGTACATTGCAGATCTATACCTCTTACATTTCTCGTCAACACGCTGTGGTAGGACGTTATCTTGTACATTACAGATTTATATCTCTTGCATTTTTTGTCAACAGGCCACAGGATATTATAATCTCGTACATTACAGATTATATCTCTTACATTTCTAGTCACCACGCTGTGGTAGGGCATTATCTCGTACATTACAGATCTATATCTCTTACATTTCTTGTCACCACGCTGTGGTAGGGCATTATCTCGTACATTACAGATCTATATCTCTTACATTTCTTGTCACCATGCTGTGGTAGGACGTTATCTCATACATTGCAGATCTATATATCTTACATTTCTTGTCACCACGCTGTGGGGACGTTATCTCGTACATTACAGATCTATACCTCTTACATTTCTCGTCAACACGCTGTGGTAGGACCTTATCTTGTACATTACAGATTTATATCTCTTACATTTCTTGTCACCACGCTGTGCTAGGGCATTATCTGGTACATTACAGATCTATATCTCTTACATTTCCTGTCTCCACTCTGTGGTAGGGCGTTATCTCATACATTACAGATCTATATCTCTTACATTTCCTGTCTCCACTCTGTGGTAGTGCATTATCTCGTACATTACAGATCTATAGCTCTTACATTTCCTGTCTCCACTTTGTGGTAGGGCGTTATCTCGTACATTACAGATCTATAGCTCTTACATTTCCTGTCTCCACTCTGTGGTAGGGCGTTATCTCGTACATTACAGATCTATATCTCTTACATTTCCTGTCTCCACTCTGTGGTAGTGCGTTATCTCATACATTACAGATCTATAGCTCTTACATTTCCTGTCTCCACTCTGTGGTAGGGCGTTATCTCGTACATTACAGATCTATAGCTCTTACATTTCCTGTCTCCACTCTGTGGTAGGGCGTTATCTCGTACATTACAGATCTATATCTCTTGCATTTCCTGTCTCCACTCTGTGGTAGGGCGTTATCTCGTACATTACAGATCTATATCTCTTACATTTCTTGTCACCATGCTGTGGTAGGGCGTTATCTCATACATTACAGATCTATATCTCTTACATTTCCTGTCACCACGCTGTGGTAGGACATTATCTCGTACATTACAGATCTATATCTCTTACATTTCCTGTCACCACGCTGTGGTAGGGCATTATCTCGTACATTACAGATCTATATCTCTTACATTTCTTGTCACCACGCTGTGATCTCGTAAATTACGGATCTATAACTCTTACATTTCTTGACACCACGCTGTGGTAGGACGTTATCTCGTACATTACAAATCTATATCTCTTACATTTCTTGTCACCACGCTGTGGTAGGACATTATCTCGTACATTACAGATCTATATATCTTACATTTCTTGTCACCACGCGGTGGGGACGTTATCTCGTACATTGCAGATCTATACCTCTTACATTTCTCGTCAACACGCTGTGGTAGGACGTTATCTTGTACATTACAGATTTATATCTCTTGCATTTTTTGTCAACAGGCCACAGGATATTATCCCGTACATTACAGATTATATCTCTTACATTTCTAGTCACCACGCTGTGGTAGGGCATTATCTCATACATTACAGATCTATATCTCTTACATTTCTTGTCACCACGCTGTGGTAGGACGTTATCTCATACATTGCAGATCTATATATCTTACATTTCTTGTCACCACGCTGTGGGGACGTTATCTCGTACATTACAGATCTATACCTCTTACATTTCTCGTCAACACGCTGTGGTAGGACCTTATCTTGTACATTACAGATTTATATCTCTTACATTTCTTGTCACCACGCTGTGCTAGGGCATTATCTGATACATTACAGATCTATATCTCTTACATTTCCTGTCTCCACTCTGTGGTAGGGCGTTATCTCATACATTACAGATCTATATCTCTTACATTTCCTGTCTCCACTCTGTGGTAGTGCATTATCTCATACATTACAGATCTATAGCTCTTACATTTCCTGTCTCCACTCTGTGGTAGGGCGTTATCTCGTACATTACAGATCTATAGCTCTTACATTTCCTGTCTCCACTCTGTGGTAGGGCGTTATCTCGTACATTACAGATCTATATCTCTTACATTTCCTGTCTCCACTCTGTGGTAGTGCGTTATCTCGTACATTACAGATCTATAGCTCTTACATTTCCTGTCTCCACTCTGTGGTAGGGCATTATCTCGTACATTACAGATCTATAGCTCTTACATTTCCTGTCTCCACTCTGTGGTAGGGCGTTATCTCGTACATTACAGATCTATATCTCTTGCATTTCCTGTCTCCACTCTGTGGTAGGGCGTTATCTCGTACATTACAGATCTATATCTCTTACATTTCTTGTCACCATGCTGTGGTAGGGCGTTATCTCATACATTACAGATCTATATCTCTTACATTTCCTGTCACAACGCTGTGGTAGGACATTATCTCGTACATTACAGATCTATATCTCTTACATTTCCTGTCACCACGCTGTGGTAGGGCATTATCTCGTACATTACAGATCTATATCTCTTACATTTCTTGTCACCACGCTGTGATCTCGTAAATTACGGATCTATAACTCTTACATTTCTTGACACCACGCTGTGGTAGGACGTTATCTCGTACATTACAAATCTATATCTCTTACATTTCTTGTCACCACGCTGTGGTAGGACATTATCTCGTACATTACAGATCTATACGGTATCTCTTACATTTCTTGTCACTACGCTGTGGTAGGACGTTATCTCGTACATTACAGATCTATATATCTTACATTTCTTTGCACCATGCTGTGGTAGGTCATACCGTGGTAGGGCATTATCTCGTACATTACAGATCTATATCTCTTACATTTCTTGTCACCTTGCTGTGGTAGTTCGTTATCTCGTACATTACAGATCTATATCTCTGTACATTTACTGTCACCACGCTTTGGTAGGATACAATACAGATCTGTCTCTCTTACATTTCTTGTCACCACGCTGTGGTAGGACGTTATCTCATACATTACAGATCTGTATCTTCTATATTTCTTGTCACCACGGTGTGGTAGGGCGTTATCTCGTACATTACAGATCTATATCTCTCACATTTTTTGTCGCCACGGTGTGATAGGGCGTTATCTCGTACATTACAGATTTAGGTATATCTTTTACATTTCTTGTCACAACGCTGTGGTAGGGCATTATCTCATACATTACAGATCCATATCTCTTACATTTCCTGTCCCCCAGGCTGTGGTAGGATGTTCCGTGGTAGGGCATTATCTCGTACATTACAGATCTATATCTCTTACATTTCTTGTCACCACAGTAGGACATTATCTCGTACATTACAGATTCATCTCTCTTACATTTCTTGTCACCACGCTGTGGTAGGACATTATCTTGTACATTACAGATCTATATCACTTACATTTTTTATCACCACGGCAGTGACGTAGTGGTAGAACATGGATGCAGGTCATCATAAATTCCTGGCAGGATCACGCCAAAGACTTTATCTGGTGTTGTCCAGGCACCCACAATGCAACAGTCTGTTTTTACAAACTACCCACAGCTGTAACTAGTCGTATACTGAAAATAAAATAATAATAAGCCATAATTTTGGTGTTGTCCAGGCACCCACAATGCAACAGTCTGTTTGTACAAACTACCCACAGCTGTAACTAGTCATATACTGAAAATAAAATAATAATAAGCCATAATTTTGGTGTTGTCCAGGCACCCACAATGCAACTGTCTGTTTGTACAAACTACCCACAGCTGTAACTAGTCGTATACTGAAAATAAAATAATAATAAGCCATAATTTTGGTGTTGTCCAGGACCCACAATGCAACAGTCTGTTTGTAGGAACTACTCACAGCTGTAACTAGTCGTATACTGAAAAAAAATATAATAATAAGCCATAATGTTGGTGTTGTCCAGGCACCCACAATGCAACAGTCTGTTTGTACAAACTACCCACAGCTGTAACTAGTCGTATACTGAAAATAAAATAATAATAAGCCATAATTTTGGTGTTGTCCAGGCACCCACAATGCAACAGTCTGTTTGTATGAACTACCCACAGCTGTAATTTGTCATATATTGAAAATAAAATAATATAATAATAAGCCATAATTTTGGTGTTGTCCAGGCACCCACAATGCAACAGTCTGTTTGTACAAACTACCCACAGCTGTAACTAGTAGTATACTGAAAATAAAATAATAATAAGCCATAATTTTGGTGTTGTCCAGGCACCCACAATGCAACAGTCTGTTTGTACAAACTACCCACAGCTGTAACTAGTCGTATACTGAAAATAAAATAATAATAAGCCATAATTTTGGTGTTGTCCAGGCACCCACAATGCAACAATCTATTTGTACAAACTACCCACAGCTGTAACTAGTCGTATACTGAAAATAAAATAATAATAAGCCATACTTTTGGTGTTGTCCAGGCACCCACAGTGCAACAGTCTGTTTGTACGAACTACTCACAGCTGTAACTAGTCGTATACTGAAAAAAAATATAATAATAAGCCATAATTTTGGTGTTGTTCAGGCACCCACAATGCAACAGTCTGTTTGTACAAACTACCCACAGCTGTAACTAGTCATATACTGAAAATAAAATAATATAATAATAAGCCATAATTTTGGTGTTGTCCAGGCACCCACAATGCAACAGTCTGTTTGTACAAACTACCACAGACGTAACTAGTCGTATACTGAAAATAAAATAATAATAAGCCATCATTTTGGTGTTGTCCAGACACCCACAATGCAATAGTCTGTTTGTACAAACTACCCACAGCTGTAACTAGTCGTATACTGAAAATAAAATAATAATAAGCCATAATTTTGGTGTTGTCCAGACACCCACAATGCAATAGTCTGTTTGTACAAACTACCCACAGCTGTAACTAGTCGTATACTGTAATTAAAATAATAATAAGCCATAAGTTTGGTGTTGTCCAGGCACCCACAATGCAACAGTCTGTTTGTACGAACTACCCACAGCTGTAACTAGTCGTATACTGAAAATAAAATAATAATAAACCATAATTTTGGTGTTGTCCAGGCACCCACAATGCAACAGTCTGTTTGTATGAACTACCCACAGCTGTAACTAGTCATATACTGAAAATAAAATAATAAGCCATAATTTTGGTGTTGTCCAGGACCCACAATGCAACAGTCTGTTTGTAGGAACTACTCACAGCTGTAACTAGTCGTATACTGAAAATAAAATAATAATAAGCCATAATTTTGGTGTTGTCCAGGCACCCACAATGCAACAATCTATTTGTACAAACTACCCACAGCTGTAACTAGTCGTATACTGAAAATAAAATAATAATAAGCCATAATTTTGGTGTTGTCCAGGCACCCACAGTGCAACAGTCTGTTTGTACGAACTACTCACAGCTGTAACTAGTCGTATACTGAAAAAAAATATAATAATAAGCCATAATTTTGGTGTTGTCCAGGCACCCACAATGCAACAGTCTGTTTGTACAAACTACCCACAGCTGTAACTAGTCATATACTGAAAATAAAATAATATAATAATAAGCCATAATTTTGGTGTTGTCCAGGCACCCACAATGCAACAGTCTGTTTGTACAAATTACCACAGCTGTAACTAGTCGTATACTGAAAATAAAATAATAATAAGCCATAATTTTGGTGTTGTCCAGGCACCCACAATGCAACAGTCTGTTAGTACAAACTACCCACAGCTGTAACTAGTCATATACTGAAAATAGAATAATAATAAGCCATCATTTTGGTGTTGTCCAGACACCCACAATCATACCCGTAGCCAGGGGGGGTGCGTTGGGTGCGTCCGCACCCAACTTTTTTGGACAAGTCAAGATTTGTTTGTCAGTGTACTGTACTTTAAGATATAAAAGTCACCAGAATGCATGATTTACCGTTTCAATTTCAAAATTTTCTAGGGGGAGGACCCCCTAACCCCCCACCTGCAGGACGGGGACACCCCCTCTCGCACCTACCCCCAGTCACTGTCACTGCATGTATTGAGGTAAGGCCAATAAAAGTGAAATTTCATACAAAAAATGCTCTATAGCTTCTGTCCCTAAATATAGATATAAAAGTCACCAGAATGCATGATTTACCGTTTCAATTTCAAAATTTTCTAGGGGGACGTCCCCCTAACCCCCCACCTGCTGGAGGGGGACACCCCCTCCCGCACCTACCCCCATCGCCACTTCGTGGCTCAATTCCGCACCCCCCTTTTCAAAAACCTGGCTACGGGCCTGACAATGCAATAGTCTGTTTGTACAAACTACCCACAGCTGTAACTAGTCGTATACTGAAAATAAAATAATAATAAGCCATAATTTTGGTGTTGTCCAGACACCCACAATGCAATAGTCTGTTTGTACAAACTACTCACAGCTGTAACTAGTTGTATACTGTAATTAAAATAATAATAAGCCATAAGTTTGGTGTTGTCCAGGCACCCACAATGCAACAGTCTGTTTGTACAAACTACCCACAGCTGTAACTAGTCGTATACTGAAAATAAAATAATAATAAGCCATAATTTTGGTGTTGTCCAGGCACCCACAATGCAACAGTCTGTTTGTACAAACTACCCACAGCTGTAACTAGTCATATACTGAAAATAAAATAATAAGCCATAATTTTGGTGTTGTCCAGGCACCCACAATGCAACAGTCTGTTTGTACAGCCATAATTTTGGTGTGTCCAGGCACCCACAATGCAACAGTCTGTTTGTACAAACTACCCACAGCTGTAACTAGTCGTATACTGAAAATAAAATAATAACAAGCCGTAAGTTTAAAGGGACACTGTCCGTAAGTAAGCAGATATTGATAATAACCAAATAACTGTCTGACTTTTATTCAGTGAAATGTATACATGAAAACATGAGGATAGACCCTAAAAAGTATGTAGGAATGCATTCGTGAGTTTGGAAAAAAAAGAAGTTTTAATTATTATATGTAAATAAAGTGGGACCCACAATATTTACCTTTTCTGCGATCACGTGACTTCCATTAGCGTGTTAGGTTTTCACCATAGTATGTATTGCGTAATATATACAGCCCGCTTACCTCAGTCAGGAGCGTTACGCTCACGCACACTATTTATTACTGCGAGTGTAAAGAAAAGGTAATTTTAGTTTGGGCTGCGAGTTCAAACGCACGAAGTGGATTTTCCTTTTTTTGTAACGCGATTGAATTCCGTTAAACAATCTTGCTTTTAATTAGTAAATATTGAATAATGTTTAGTGTGTAATGTTTGCGAACATAATTATTGTTTGTTTTATAAGCTAAAAGTTTCGGACAGTGTCCCTTTAAGCCAAACTGATTTCTTATAGTTAGTAGTTTTGATGTAAACATGCACGTGTCTACATTGTGGTTTGAAATCAAAACTTAACACAATGTAATTTTTAGATATAGGCCCTCCAGGATTTTTTTTTTTTTTTGAAAATTCAATTATAATTTTTGAAAAACTGAAATCTGAGACTGTTAAAAATTAACCTGTTGTAATCAAACATATATACATTAGACACAACAGCACAACATATTGAAGTATCAGTTTTGAATCAGAGAAGATTCCAATATTTTCAAAGTTGATATTTGTCTGCAGATTCACAATCATGTTCATGAAATCTTTGAAAGAAATCATATATTCAGGAAATAATAACAACATCCGTCTCACTAAGGAATTAGAAATCCCGTATATGCTACAGCTATCTCGGGCACACGTGATATTTTCAGAGGACTTACCCAGGTGATTTGACTTTTTTTAGAGGAGAATTTGACCCTAAAAGAGGGGGATTTTGTATCGGCAAGATTTTAAAAGATACATTATTTCTGATATAAGCCTTAATAATAGGGCGGGGATAGAGCACATTACGCCTTAATTTTTTAATAGTCAAATAATTTGTCTTAAGATAACAGTCATTATAATGAAGTTGCTTCCCATTTTATACATGTACAAACAAAACACTTCTGTAATCATCTCAAACTGCAATCAATAATTTAAATCATGCTTTAAAGTAGCTATCCCGCCAACAACAGCCAAATTTTACAACATGTACACCGTTCCTAAACTTACTGACTGCGAGGTATACATATAACGGGCATATGTTGAGAATCCTAACTTCGGTCACAATATAAGCAGCTTTAACCAGCTTGGCCAAACCCATAACTGGACTCCTAATACCAACTCATAATTCGTTTTCGCAAATTCAATCACGAGTATTTTATGAACGCGAAAAATCTTATACTTTTAATTGGCAGATATACATTATTGTATTACCTGAACACCTGGACAGAGTCTTGATAAACATTTTTGTAATGTAATTGTGCCGTTGTTTGCCGGGTTAGTTTCTTTAATTAAAATGTTTAATCTCTTTAATTTATTGAACAACAATCATTCACTAATTACTTTTTTTGTAACATTTTATTTTGTCTATCCCTGTTAATCACTTGCTAATTACACCATCAATAAAGCTCCATTTAAAACAGTCGTCTTTAATATATTATGATCCAGACATACCATCAACGCAATGACTCCGTAAGCGACATGTTTTCAGAAAATCACTTTTTTGCATAAATTGGTCTCTCACATTGAGATACATGTTCTATCAAAAGATTAGAGTTGATTTGGCACTTTTCGGGATTTTATTTCATTAGATGCAAAACTCACTATCTGCAGTCATGAAAAAGTTCAGTGCACTTACGGAGTTGTTGCATTCAATTAATCTGAGTATCATGACTTATGACAAGACAGTGATGTCACTAAATTAATATGATGTCATAATTTTTTTAATTTATTATTTAGCTTATAAAATATAATTTTATATTATTCATACAAAAAAGGAAACGTTTTACAATTTTGCCCCCAAAATAAAACTTAAATCACTGATCAACACAGGCTGATATTCAGCTCTCAAACCACAGATTAAGAAGAAAAAATATTAAATTTTAGTGTGATTATTAAGATGAAGTTATTTTTGAGCAATTTACATCTTTACAACGGAACTGTTAATTAGAAATTGTAAAATGTAACAGAGTATTTAGCGGGCAATAGTAAAAGTGTTTCATGGTCCGTCTATGGAAATTCAGTATGTTCAACTTTGTGCTTAAGACTTTTTGATTCATTTGTGTGCATATAATGGTGTAGCGGGTAATAGGGGGAAATGTTTCAGAGTCTGTTACTGGGAATTTAACAATTTTACTTGCGGTAGGTATGATAACAGAAAATAATTACCAGTGTTTTTTTAATATCTACTTCATAGAAAAGAACTACCTGGATGCTATCCAATCTCATAGAAAAGAAATGTTCATGTGTTTATTGTGCCTGTGTAATATATTAATCCTGTTACAAACAAATTGTAATTTGAATTGGTTTAGTGGCATCAAACTTTGTACAGGTGAGGGTGAGGACTGCTTGATTGTGAAAATCTACTTAAGAATTGAGGTCAAATTATTTATTATTGATAAACCAATTACTCAGACATTGACAAGTCATATTAGTATTTGTTTTGACCTGCAACAAGTGTGGTGTCTACCCCATGATGCTATGCATCAAGTTTATACTCCGCCCTCAAGTTAAGCAACTTTAACTTAACCATTTACTCTATGGGGTCAGGTGATGGCTTTTCATATATTTGGAAAGAAATAATTGCAAAAAGGGAATCCTGTGAGATGTTTATATACTTTTGGAAGCAATGGCTGCTACCAAAATAAAGACTGTTATACTGTACTCTTTTAACTGTTTTATCTGCATTTTCTTAGTACTGGTTCTACCCAGGAAGACATCAAGAGTGGTTCAAATAAGTTCATAGAGCTTTTATTACAATCAATGTAAAATAAATAAGTTTAAACTAACTGTTCAGTTCAGAATAAAAATAGATACTTTGTGACCATGTTGTAGTATGCCATAACAACATTCTGTGTATAACACAGTAATATTCTGTTCATTCCACCATTGAATGTGCAACCAACAATACAAACTGCTCAGTGGACTTGGCCATACAAGCTTCCCGAATCATGTATGTTAGTGAGCTAAAGGCAATTCTTATGGATGGCGGGAGGTGTACGTACTAGTACTGGTTCTACCCAGTAAAGTGGGTGGTCTGCTTCAACCACCAAAAAATAAAATTGGCCGTCATATATAAAGAAATATAAAAAGATCGGACAGGGAAAGTAGCATTCAAGGAGGACAGTCAATCACAAAACACAGAAACAAACACGCAAACAGACAAACAAGAAGGCAGAAGCAATAATAAATGGAAACGACATCACAAACACAAAAGGGTTGACAATAGGCCTACCGCCTTGGAACGGTCAGTGGTAAAGTAGGCCACTAGGGGTTTAAACCGGTTCTAGGGTGCACCAAACCTCACACTTACCCTACTGTCATCCCATTAAAACAGGACAGTGTAAATAAAGAAATCCCCGCCATGATCTAATCTCTAACCAACAAGGCAACATCAATAGGCAATATAAGTAAAACACAAATATGCTCATGTAAATATAATACAAAAAAACAATAGCCTAGAAAGCCACAATGAAGGTACTCAATGACTTTGCAGAAGCCAGAGCAGTAAGAGAATAAACCATTAAGGGCACGACAAGAAAGATCATGAACAAACATCAAACGCCACCTTCCCAATGGGCTTTAGGTAGGCGTCATCATAGGGACGCATATCTTACATGTGTTGAAAATGATGTAAAACACCATACAAACAAACAAGCAAATCATGTTATAAAACCTATAATGTTACTCAGTTGGCAATGAACTGACTTCAGTGATTTAAGAACGTAGACACTGCCACTGATGGCATGAACATGAAATGGACATTCCCTAGAAACTTGGACAATTGATCCAACTGACATGATGACCATCAAGTAAGACCATGATAGTATTCCCTAACAGTAAGTCTGATGCCATGTGTAAGTAAACATTCAAAGCTACCAGAACCTATGAATAAAAGAGTGCCATTCTAATATTAAATTTATTAAACAAAATGGATAAAATTGCACCTAATAAGTTCAGTAAATTCAGTATTAAATAGGCATGGAAGTGAGATTCTAATTACCACATACTCTAAAAATGCCACATGAAATACTCATTTATAAATGTAGCTGCTTTAGTCTTCTCTGTAACTCTGAACAGTCAAAACTGCTTCACTGATTTACGTAACTCCGGAATTACCAGTTTCGGAAATCTATTACACTCTGACCTGAACAGAAAAGGCCAAAATGTGATGATTTAACCTCATTTATTTTTCATGTTTATTACACTCAACTGTATTATATTTTTGTCATGGTTTTATTATACTCTCACATTACGAATATTAAACGGGCGTATCGGTAAAGACGCGGGTATAGGTAAATATACGTTTGTGGGACACAGAGGGTGTAGTCTTGTTGATTATGTTGTTGTATTGGAATCTATTTTATAATAATTTCACAACTTTTGATGTTCATCATCCCAATACTTTATCCGACCATTGTGTTATTGAATATTCTTTTGAATACATCATTAGTAATGAACATGCAGTTTTGAATGGTAATAGTGTAGATGAAGTTGATCATATAGGTATAGATTACAAATATATATGAAATAATGAGCATAGATGTGAATATGGTGATGCTTTGAACTGCGATGTATTTGTTGAGCAATTAAATAATTTAACTCAAACTACGGGTTCATGTGTTGACATGAATGGTATTGAATCTAGTTTACAGGAATTTTCCAATTTATTGAATAGTGTTACAAACCCTTTATTTAAAAAAACACTTAGGCACAATAATGGTACAGATACAAGTAAGCGTAAACAAAATAATGACTGGTTTAATGAAAGTTGTGAAGACCTGAGAACTATTTTTCATTTTCATTTAAATTGTTATAGACACTGTCAGTCAGACGAAAACAGAGTTTTACTTGTTAGATCGTGCTCTGAATATAAATCTGTGATAAAAAGCTGTAAAAGAGATTATAATAATGAACAAACCAAAAAATTGGAAACATACAGGCATAAGAATGCGAAAATATATTGGAAAATGTTAAGAGAGGCTTCGCATGTAAAATGTCCAAATATATCGTTGTCTGCTTTTGAACAATATTTTAAATCTGTCAATAATCCTGCTGATCCTTTTTTTCAACCCGATGAAGATGTTTTGTATTTTAATGAACGTTTTTTAAATGGCGAGTTCCAAGTTATGGTCAGTGAACTTGATGTAGTTATAAGTAATGGGGAAATATTAAAAGCTATTAGACAGCTAAAAAATGGTAAAAGTGCTGGTCCAGATTTTCTTTTAAATGAATACTTTGTACATGGTGCTCATCAATTATTACCGTATTTATACACATTATTTAACACTATATTGAACACAGGTATTTTTCCTGAGTCTTGGTCAGAATGATATATCGTCCCACTACATAAGAATGGTTCTATTAATGACACAGATAACTATAGAGGAATTACATTATTAAGTACGTTGGGTAAACTATTTACGAGACTATTAAATACTCGTTTAAGCTATTGGGCTGAAAATTACAATGTATATATTGAAACACAGGCAGGCTTTCGCAGTGGTATGAGTACAACAGACAACATATTTGTTCTTCATGGACTTATTACACATATGATACATAGTGGTAAGAAGATGTATTGTAGTTTTATTGATTTTAGCAAAGCTTTTGATTATATAGACAGAAACAGTATGTGGTATAAATTAATACATTTGGGAGTAAGAGGTAAATTTTTTCAATATAGTTAAAAGTATGTATAATAGTATTAAGTCACGAGTCAAATACAATAATACGTTAAGCAATGAGTTTTCATGCATGCTCCGTGTGCGTCAATGAGAATGTTTATCTCCTTTTCTTTTCTCAATGTTCTTAAATGATATTGAGGAATATTTAATTTTAAATGAATTTGACGGTATCGAGGTATACATGACAAAACTATTTCTCTTGCTATATGCTGATGATATTGTTATTTTCGCAGAAAGCGCTGAAGATCTTCAAAAAGGTCTTGATATTCTATGTGATTACTGCGAGAGATGGAAGTTGAAAGTGAATGTTAAAAAAACACTAAAATAATTGTTTTCAGAAAAGCTGGATTGTTACCACGTAATTTAATTTTTCTTTTCAATGGTGTACAAATTGAAATTGTGAATTCACTTACTTACCTTGGAATTGTTTTTACCCAAGGCGGTAAAGCACAAAAAGCAATATTCAAACTGAATAAGTATCTTCTAAACTTTACAGACATTTCTATATCTTGAACTATTTGATAAGCTTATATTGCCCATTTTAAATTATTCTTGTGAAGTGTGGGGTTTCCACAGTGCAAACAATATTAAAAGAATACATACACTTTATTGCAAACGTATATTGAAAGTAAAACGTACAACGCAAAATGACTTTGTGTATGGTATTCTGGGCAGGTTTAGTCTTATCAATAACAGATTTTATAGAATTATTAAATATTGGTTAAAGATTTTAAACAGCTGTGAAAACAAGTATTGCAAAGTTATTTATAATGTTCTAAAAGCAGATGCTGATATTTACCAAAACAAAGTATCATGGGTAACCCTAGTTCGCGATTTATTATCGTCAATGGGTTTTTACTACGTGTGGCTAAACCAGAGTGTCGGAGATGGGAATCTTTTCTTAGGTATAATTAAACAACGACTTCATGATAATAAAATACAGTCTTGGCATGAACGTATAGAAAGTTCATCAAGAGCAATATTTTTTAAAGAAATTGTTAGTTTTGATTTTCAATTATTTCTTAAGTGCATAAACATACCAAAATTTAGAATATCGATGACCAGGATAATTGTCTCGTCCCATAGCCTTGCTATAGAGACTAGTAGGTGGCATAGACCTAGAAGTATACCATTAGCAGATAGAATATGTTTAATTTGCAATAAACTTGAAGACGAGTTTCATTTCATTTTAGATTGCGATCTGTTTAAAGACATCCGAAAAATATATATTAAAAAATATTTTTGGAATCGACCGAGCATGTTCAAATTAAAAGAACTTTTTTACAGCAAAAATGAAAAAGAAATTAAAAATTTAAGTGTGTATATTTTTAAAGCATTTGAAATGAGGAAAACGCTAATGAATTGATTTGATGTAATTGTAATTCCATGTCTCATTTTCTCCTTCTCAATTGTAATGTTTTGTATTATTTTAATATTGTAATATTTTATTTTCACATAGTCATGCATATTTGTGTGTGGTGGTTTTGTCATGCTTGAAAATTCAAATAGAGCATTTTTGTTATTGTGTTTGAAACGTATGTGTATGTGCTTATATATTTATGACAGGGTTACGATTAAGTATAATACATCAATCATAACACTTATATATGTTTAGTCACCTTCTCTGTGAAATTTTAAATGGAAACACTGACGTGTTCATGTGTTTGTTTCTATTTTTGTTTTCTGTTTGTGTTCTCTAAAAAAGAAGTAAACAGTATAACTGTGTTTATTTTTGCATCTGATATTTGTTCATACCATATATGTACGGATCTTGCTGCGTCTGTTATAATGTATATGTATAATATTGTATGATCACATGGGCCTATGGCTTACTGATTTTGAAATAAAGTGCTTCCTATCATTGCAAGTTATGTGATGGAATGATACCCTACCAATTTCTGTAAACTTTGTACCAAAAAGATTATTCCAATCGTGTAACATGACTTTTAAAAATGTATAAAGTGAATGTGTTGTAATATAATAAATGATGCTTGTAGCATGGTCACTAAAAATTCTCTTTGTAATAGCACAGGTGTAAATCATTCAATTGAAAATAACACCTGTCAGAATTAATGGTGTACTACAAGTAATAGATAGAGTATGATTTCATCTCATTGGTTAATTTAAACATCGAGATGGGCGTACGCCCATCGAGGTGTTTCAATTAACCAATGAGATGAAACCATACTCTATTTGTTTTGTAGCATGTCCATTTCAGCTCCCTGCCATACTCTAACTTCCAATAACTGGTAGTTGTAGCATGGTCACAGACAATTCTCTTTGTTCAGGCACAGGTGTAAATTGTTTAATTGAAAATAAGACCTGTCAGAATAACTGTGAGAATAACAGTGAGAATAACAGTTAGAATAACTGAAATAGAGCTGAAATGGACATGCTACAAGTAACAGATAGAGTCTGGTCTCAGCGAGTTGGCTTATTTAAACATATGCCCATCGAGGTGTTTAAATAACCAACAAGCTGAGACAGACTCTATCTTTTTTGTAGCAATTGGTGTACTTAGTAACACTGTGACGTCATAGTGACCGTACTCTAAATTCCAATATCTGGTAGTTGTCGTACGGCATAGCCACGCCCCTTTAGTTACCCTAAATTAAACGATTTAATGCTCTGCAGTCATCAAAGGAAATGTCACCGACCATGCTACAAAACAGAGTATGGTTTCATCTCGTTGGTTAATTTAAACACCTCGATGCGCTATGCCCATCTCGATGTTTAGATGAACCAACTCAATCAAACCATACTCTATCTATTACTTATCAGTTTGTACAAGCTGTAATGAGTGCCATTCTATAAAATCATATAAATATGCTGAACTTGTCTGATTAACCTTATAGAGTGAAATGTGAATATGTTTTTTAGAAGAAAAGAAAATGCTTCTATGAGTGAAGTGATTGCAATGCCAATACTAATCCTTCTGAAATATTGCCTAATTAAGAACTGATGTACAAATTCTCAGCATTTATACAATTTTAAACGCTGGTATTGAATTGCAAATTCCATGTGGACAGTAGCTCGTCCTACTTAAAAATGAAGTTTACTTTAAATAGGACGTTTTTTCCCTTCAGAAAGACTATCAAGTGAATGTAAAAATTACATATTTAATAAGGAGTTAAAATGATTATTGATATTCATTACTGACCAGCCCCTTTAGATGTTATAATTGCCAATATCTGATTATCAAGTTACATGGCATAGTAAAATATCTTGCAATAACGTGGATTCACAGGGCTTTTTCTAGGACCCGTTCCCAATGCAAAATAGTGTCTTTTTTACATGTAATGTACTGATACATCCCTTATGTTACATACTAATCAATATAAGTAGTATGTTATTGATGCAATTGTGTTTTTAATTGTACCTATTAGGCTATTACTAAATCAACGCAACTTACAAGATGTTGACGTAAACAATTCTCAATTGGCCATTTTATCGATGAAAAGAATCCCAATTTGGTCATTTTTAAGACAGAAATTACCCACATCTACAAGGGTCCTTTTTCCTAAAACCATGGATCAGTTTTGTATGTACTACTCTTACAGTATAGATTGCCATGAAATAATCTGTGATTTTTTACGACATGGCCTAAAATTTTAGGTTTGAATCTAAATGTTTTAATTTTATGGCTGAACTATTTATATGTTAAGCTATATATATATATATAGACTTAAATCATAAGCAACTACAAATGCAAGTTAGGTATTAATAATAATAACCACCACACTTATTCACAAACAGCATTTAAGACTATTAAACTTAGCCAAGTGTAGTTGTTGCGTTGACTTTTTTCAGTGCAACAACTCCGTTAGTGCACTTACGGATTTGTTGTGTTGAACTTTTTAGCGCACAAAGTCACTATGATTTAATTATTATCATTAACTCATTTAAAAATAGTTTTAATTTAAATATCATAAAAGAGTGACCATAGTAAAGGTATATTACAGGTTTTTTGTCTCTCCTGAGCAATTTACCAAAGTGCACTTACGGAGTTATTGCGTTGTGTCATTAAACAAACATTCCAGTCAACCGTATCACCCAGTTTTTTTCAGTGAAAGATTCAACTTTATTTCATCTCGTGAGCTCCCAGAACCGTATTCTCACTCGTGGCATAACTCGTGGCTATGCCACTCATGAGAATACTGTTTTGGGAGCTCACTCGATGAAATAAAGTTGAATCAACAAATATCCTCTATGTCATGGACCCAATCTGGATACCATATTAAGAGAACAAAGTAATTTCTATCATTCTCATACATGTGACAACAGATTTATTCCCAAATTTTTCACGTCTGGCTTTTTTACATTGAACACTTATGACAAGAAAAATGGCAATTATTTTCCAAAGTTTTACTAATGTGATCCCATTATGGTTTAGTCTGTGTACCCTTGCATTCATAGTTTTTTTGTGTTGTTTTTTCAGTCACCAATGGTGACCCATTTATTCTCCCCGTAATTTGGCATGTTGTGGGTCGGGGAGGACCATCCCACCGCACGCCTTACAAACAAACACATCTATAATATTATACAATACACAAGTGATATACATAATAAAATTATCTATTATTTGTATTCATTATGAGAATTCTGTATAAATGGTTGTCTTTTAAAGATTTAGCTTGTTTGTGTTGTGTTTTATCTCTATTTGTGTAATAGAAAGTCACTATTTAGAAGAGTACTGTTTTTAGGGAAAAGATAAAGAAAAACAAATAACTATAATAAAAAAGGAGAGAAAATAAATTGTGTTGTTTATGTTCCCCCACATGATCACATTTCACATCTCACTCATTGTTATATAATATAGAATATCAGACCGTAATGTCAGTTCCTTGGCCAGAATATCACAGAAAACACAAAATGGAAGGGTGAAGTCTCTGATATTTACAGATCAAAACTAACTAAAAAGGTTCTTATATTTGCTCCATTTTTAAACAAATGCTTCGAGTACATTGTTTGTTGTTGCTATACATTCCAAAATACTAAACGATTTTCTTATTCTGTTTTTAAAGGCCTCTATAGACAGTTTACTTTGTAAATGTTTGGTTGAGAAAAAATAATACTTCATTTCAAGTAGTATGTACAAATCGGCTGGTGTTAACGTGTTACTAATATTAACAAGAGGTCAATGACCTTGAAGCTCTACTGATTGATTTTGATTTCAGGAAGTAGTCGTGGCGGCCATCTTGAATTTCCGGCCGACCTGAAATAGTCACTACAAGTTTTCATTATATAACTCTATGTAAACAAAGATGGCCACTGGCAGCCATGTTTAACGTCGAATCAAAACGATTTTCGACAAGGACCAACATCATGTCATGCTGATCATTTTAGGAAAAGTCCCATATCAATATCTCTTATAGTTTTCAAGAAGTAGTCGCTACAAACTTATTTTTTAAAAATCTATTTTTAGCCGTGGCGGCCATCTTGAATTTCTGGCCGACCTGAAATTTTGCTAGGATTAATTAGACATCAAGAGCAACATTCCTGTGAAGTTTCATGAAAATCCGTCAAGTAGTTTCAGAGGAGTAGTCGCTACAAGTTTTCATTATATAACTCTATGTAAACAAAGATGGCCGCTGGCAGCCATGTTTAACGTCGAATCAAAACGATTTTTCGACAAGGACCAACATCATGTCATGTTGATCATTTTAGAAAAAGTCCCATAGCAATATCCCTTAGAGTTTTCAAGAAGTAGTCGCTACAAACTTGTTTTTTAAAAACCTATTTTTAGATTTGGCGGCCATCTTGGATTTCACATCTACATGAATTTTTGCTAGGATCAACTAGACTTCATGGGCAACTTTTCTGTATAGTTTCATGAAAATCTATTCAGTAGTTTCAGAGGAGTAGTCGCTACAAAAAAAAAGTTAACGGACGGACAGACGGACGGACGACGGACGCCGCACCACGGCATAAGCTCTGCTGATCTCTGATCAGTAGAGCTAAAAATCTATTTTTATCTGTGGCGGCCATCTTGAATTTCTGGCAGATCTGAAATTTTGCTAGGATCAATTAGACATTAAGAGCAACATTCCTGTAAAGTTTCATGAAAATTCGCCAAGTAGTTTCAGAGGAGTAATCGCTACAAGTTTTTACTATATAACTCTATGTAAACAAAGATGGCCCCTGCTTGATTTTTGACAAGGACCAACATCATGTCATGCTGATCATTTTAGAAAAAGTCCCATATCAATATCACTTATAGTTTTCAAGTAGTAGTCGCTACAAACTTGCATTTTGAAAACTTATTTTTAGCCGTGGCGGCCATCTGGAATTTCCGGCTGACCTGAAATTTTGTTAGGATCAATTAGACATCAAGAGCAACATTCCTGTGAAGTTTCATGAAAATCCGTCAAGTAGTTTCAGAGGAGTAGTCGCTACAAGTTTTCATTATATAACTCTATGTAAACAAAGATGGCCGCTGGCAGCCATGTTTAACGTCTAATCAAAACGATTTTTGACAAGGACCAACATCATGTCATGCTGATCATTTTAGAAAAAGTCCCATATCAATATCACTTATAGGTTTCAGGAAGTAGTCGCTACAAACTTGTATTTTGAAAATCTATTTTTAGCCATAGTGGCCATCTAGAATTTCCGGCCGACCTGAAATTTTGCTAGGATCAATTAGACATCAAGAGCAACATTCGTGTGAAATTTCATGAAAATCCGTCAAGTAGTTTCAGAGGAGTAATCGCTACAAGTTTTCATTATATAACTCTATGTAAACAAAAATGGCCACTGGCCATTATCAAAATAATGTTCGACTCGGATAACCATCATGTCATGCTGATCATTTTAGAAAAAGTCCCATATCAATATCACTTATAGTTTTCAACAAGTAGTCGCTACAAACTTATTTTTTAAAAATCTATTTTTAGCTGTGGCGGCCATCTTGAATTTCTGGCAGATCTGAAATTTTGCTAGGATCAATAAGACATTAAGAGCAACATTCCTGTAAAGTTTCATGAAAATCCGCCAAGTAGTTTCAGAGGAGTAGTCGCTACAAGTTTTTACTATATAACTGTATGTAAACAAAGATGGCCGCTGGCAGCCATGTTTAACGTCTAATCAAAAACGATTTTTGACAAGGACCAACATTATGTCATGCTGATCATTTTAGAAAAAGTCCCATATCAATATCACTTATAGTTTTCAAGAAGTAGTCGCTACAAACTTGTATTTTGAAAATCTATTTTTAGCCATGGCGGCCATCTTGAATTTCCGGCCGACCTGAAATTTTCCTAGGATCAATTTGACACCAAGAGCAACATTCGTGTGAAATTTAATGAAAATCCGTCAAGTAGTTTCAGAGGAGTAATCGCTACAAGTTTTCATTATATAACTCTATGTAAACAAAAATGGCCACTGGCCATTATCAAAATAATGTTCGACTCGGATAACCATCATGTCATGCTGATCATTTTAGAAAAAGTCCCATATCAATATCACTTATAGTTTTCAAGAAGTAGTCGCTACAAACTTATTTTTTAAAAACCTATTTTTAGCTGTGGCGGCCATCTTGAATTTCTGGCAGATCTGAAATTTTGCTAGGATCAATTAGACATTAAGAGCAACATTCCTGTAAAGTTTCATGAAAATCCGCCAAGTAGTTTCAGAGGAGTAGTCGCTACAAGTTTTTACTATATAACTCTATGTAAACAAAGATGGCCGCTGGCAGCCTTGTTTAACGTCGAAACAAAACGATTTTTGACAAGGACCAACATCATATTTCATGCTGATCATTTTAGAAAAAGTCCCATATCAATATCACTTATAGTTTTCAAGAAGTAGACGCTACAAACTAGTATTTTGAAAACTTATTTTTAGCTGTGGCGGCCATCTTGAATTTCCGGCCGACCTGAAATTTTGTTAGGATTAATTAGACATCAAGAGCAACATTCCTGTGAAGTTTCATGAAAATCCCGTCAAGTAGTTTCAGAGGAGTAGTCGCTACAAGTTTTCATTATATAACTCTATGTAAACAAAGATGGCCGCTGGCAGCCATGTTTAACGTCGAATCAAAACGATTTTTGACAAGGATCAACATCATGTCATGCTGATCATTTTAGAAAAAGTCCCATATCAATATCACTTATAGTTTTCAGGAAGTAGTCGCTTCAAACTTGTATTTTGAAATTTTATTTTTTTAGCCACGGCGGCCATCTTGAATTTCCGGCCGACCTGAAATTTTGCTAGGATCAATAAGACATCAAGAGCAACATTCGTGTGAAGTTTCATGAAAATCCGTCAAGTAGTTTCAGAGGAGTAATCGCTACAAGTTTTCATTATATAACTCTATGTAAACAAAAATGGCCACTGGCCATTATCAAAATAATGTTCGACTCGGATAACCATCATGTCATGCTGATCATTTCTGTGAAGTTTCATGAAAATCCGTCAAGTAGTTTCAGGAGTAGTCGCTACAAGTTTTCATTATATAACTATGTAAACAAAGATGGCTGCTGGCAGCCATGTTTAACATCGAATCAAAACGATTTTCGACAAGGACCAACATCATGCCATGCTGATCATTTTAGAAAAAGTCCCATATCAATATCACTTAGAGTTTTAAAGAAGTAGTCGCTACAAACTTGTTTTTTAAAAACCTATTTTTAGATTTGGGGGCCATCTTGGATTTCACATCAACATGAATTTTTGCTAGGATCAACTAGACTTCAAGGGCAACATTTCTGCAAAGTTTCATGAAAATCCATTCAGTAGTTTCAGAGGAGTAGTCGCTACAAACAAAAGTTTACGGACAGACGGACAGACGGACGACGCACCACGGCATAAGCTCTGCTGATCTCTGATCAGTCGAGCTAAAAATAAATGATTCATCTGTGAAATGTAAATATATGTTATTGCTGGACAGCCAAGTTTTTAACTTATTAAGAATCCATTAGGTTTCAGGACAATACCAAAGCATATGTGTTATTGTTTCCTCTTCTTGATAATACTTGCACATTGGACTATCAATGATGTTTATTTTAAGAAGAAATTTTCTGGTTTGAAGATTTCTATGGTTTAACCGTACTTGAAACCATTGTAATTGTAATATTGTATTTGTTGAGGATTTATAGGGGGATATGTATATATCATTCCATGTTTCTTCCTCTATGTCACTAGCGGATC
>JAWPHD010018558.1:0-39380 GCA_037043455.1 Cyrtodaria siliqua
TTTTAATTGCTAGCTCCAATATTTATACAGTAGGCTTCCCCATGACAACACTTGCAGACGATAATAATTAAAACTAATTTTATATATATAACCCCTGTTTATATAACATGTAGGCATAAACAATATTGGAGAAAATACAATACTGCAGTAAAATATTGATCGGTCAAAATATGATTATACTGCAGTAGCGGACATTTCCAATTGAACGTAATCCCTGACGTAAATGGAGACATCTCTTGTTAATATTATTTAGGTCATAAATGGGATGAGTTGTCTTTCTTACGAAATGAGGCGTCCAATAGGGATAATTAATGACCATAAATGTATCCGTTTTTTTAGAAATTCGGCTACTACTTCTGTACTGCTGTCAATCAACGGTTATTGGTTACCCTTTTGAGGGCCCCCTATTAACAGTGCGTGCGCGAGCTTGTAATCGGATGTTGTCATTTTTAACAATAAAGTGAACTTAACTTTACTCTGTAAATAGTTTTTGTTTGCATAATATCAAATAACAACAAACAGTACAATAAAACACTATTCTGTTCGGCTACTACTTGCACACCCAGTATCAATATTCTTTATTAAACTAAATTATGAAAATTAGATGAAAGAGGTGTTGTTTACTCAGGAGCAAAAAGGAAATCCCGCAGAGCGAAAAGGTCTACTGTTATATTTATGTCTTAATTCATAATTTTTGCATTACAGAGATGTTGAGATTTTATTTATTTTTCAGTAGGTGATAAAATTTGTATTACTCGGTTTTTATCCTTAGGTTCTATAGTAAAATAAAATCTTTGCAGAGTAAAAAGGATGATAATTTTCAAGATTTTGATTTTAAAATATACATATATTGAATCATGTTGCATGAATGTGCATGAAATAGGCAGGGTTTTAAAAGAATCACACTGTAGATACCTTAATTTTAACATTATACTTGGTTGAACATCAAGAATAAAGACGGAGTTTACACCTACCAGAATGTATTGGTTATGTCTTATTTCCGGTCACTGATTGGTCCAGTTTTTTTGATGATCCTCTATCAAAATTATGAATTAAGCTTTTTAATTACATTAGTATTATATGTTTGTTTAATTATTTACATTTTAATATGAAAAAGGCACAGCCTAAACGGGGATTTATCGAGCTTCAGTAATAAACTTAAGGATGTTGGCTTGGCAAATTTTAAGAATTTTATTTTTAAATCGTAGATATATTTGACAACAGAATTGTTTCATGTATTACATTCTAATAGATATGGATATAATGTAGGACTTAAGATGGTAACATATCAAATGTGAAGCTTTTTTTTCTTCATATTTTTTACGTCATGTGTGGTCATTTTTGTTGTCAACAAAATATATATATGTAGCTCAGAGTAAATCTATCCTTTTTATTTAAAAATACGATTTTTTTATTTTTCAACTTGTGGGTTGGTTGGCTTGAGTACTGAGATTTGTATTGGATTGATACTTAAAGTTTCTTTGGTATCATTTAGATACAAAATTATCAAAAAAGGTAGGTCATCACACTTATTTCCACTAGACGTCTTTGAAGATGACATATATTCTAACTCCCAAATGTCACTAAAAAGAGGAAAAATAGAGTCACTGAACATTTTCACCATTTTATTCATAACATTACATTTATTGAAAAACAAAGATTAATTTTCGATTACCTATTTTATATGTATATATATATCTTTGAAAACATACACAAACAATTGAATTGAATTGAATGTTGTTTAACGGCTTATCAACCACAGTTATAGGTTATTTACAGCCGCGTTTGCGTCGCGTCCCACATCAAGGTTTGCTGTTAAAGCTGTGTTTACAAGTCTATATCTCTTACATTTCTTATCGTAGCACAACCAAATTTGTTCATGGGCTTCCTTATAGCATTATCTTAAGGGCTTTATAAGCAATTTGGTTCCTGTAATCCATGGGCTCCCATGGAACCCAAATTATGATAGCCCATAAAATGTGTCCCCATTTCACATCAAAATTTTGCGTGTAAGCTGTGTTTACAAGTCGATATCTCTTACAATTCTTACCCTAGCATTGTGCTATTTGGCCATTAGCTTCCTTATAGCATTGTCTTAAGGGCTGCTTAAGTAATTTGGTTCCTGTAACCCCTGTGCTTCCATGGAACCCCCACATTCTGATAGCCTTAAAATGTGTGTGTTTCACATCAAATTTTGCGTGTAAGCTGTGTTTACAGGTCTATATCTCTTGCATTTCTTGTCCCTAGCTGAACAAAATTTTGGAATTGGTTTTCCTTGTAGTATGTTGTAAAGGGTTGGGTAATACATTTTGTCTTCTGCAATTTCTGGGCTCCATGGAACCCAAATTGTGATGGCCCATAAAATGTGCAATAAAGGCAGATCTAGGTTTGCTGAACCCCCCCCCCCCCCCCCCTTCCACTCTGTTTTTTTTTTTTTTTACATTATTTCGTGTGTTGTTTTGGTCGATTGTTAAACATATATGTTGCTCCCCTCCCCCCCACACACCAGCTCGCATGCCCCCCCTCCCTGCCACTCCCCCCCCCCTCACACACACACACAACCAACTTCTGCCTCTCACACCCGCTCCCCACCACCCCACCCCTATTTGAAACTATTTAATTTTTTTTTACATATTCTTCTGTGTTGCTTTTGTCAATTCATACACATATATGTTGCCTCCCCTCCCCGCACCCACCCCCGCCTCTCACCCCCGCACCCCCACACTTGATTTTTTTTTTACATATTTCTTTGTTGTTTTAGTCAATTCTTACACATATATTGTGGTGGTCCCCCCTACCGGCCCCCAACCCACCCCACCCCCCGCCTCTCACCCCCACCCCCTCCGCCTCTCAGCTCCCACCCCCTCCCCACCCCCTACCTGTTGAAACTTTTTTTTTTTTTTTTTTTACATATTTCTTTGTTGTTTTAGTCAATTCTTACACATATATGTTGCCCCCCCCCCCCCCCCCCCCCCCCCCCCCCCCCCCAACCCTATCCCGCCTGTCACCCCCGCTCCCCACCACCCCACCCCTACTTGAAATTATTAAGTCCCCCCCACCCCGCCTCTCAACCATCCCCCACCCCACCCCACCCCACCCCCTCCCCAGTTGATTTTTTTTTTTTACATATTTCTTTGTTGTTTTAGTCAATTCTTACACAATTCTTACACAATTCTTACACATATATGTTGCCCCTCCCCTCCTCCCCCCTCCCCCCCCCCCCCCCGACACACACACAACCCACTTCTGCCTCTCACACCCGCTCCCCACCACCCCACCCCCTTTTCTTTGTTGTTTTAGTCAATTCTTACACATATATGTTGGTCCCCCCTCCCGTCCCCCCACCCACCGCACCCCCGCCTCTCACCCCCACCCCTCTGCCTCTCACCCCCCACCCCCTCCCCAAACCCCATCCTGTTGAAACTTTTTTGTTTACATATTTCTTTGTTGTTTTAGTCAATTCTTACACATATATGTTGCCCCCCCCCCCCCCCCCCCCCCCCCCACACACACACACACGCACACACGCACACACACACTCCCGCCAGTCACCCCCGCTCCCCACCATCCCACCCCTTCTTGAAATTATTAAGTTTTTTTAACATATTTCTGTGTTGCTTTTGTCAATTCTTACACATATATGTTGCTCCTCCCCGCCCCCTGCCCCATACTCAAAACTCAGATTTTTTTTTTTTTATTTATTGTTTTACATATTTCTGTGTGGTTTTCAATTCTTACACATAGTTATGTTGTGCTCCCAACCCCACTCCACATTGTTGTAGCCTTGTTTTCTGATGGTACATACTAGCTATAAATTTATTATTCTCTGAAAAATCGAATAGTCGAGCTGCGCTGTTCTCCGACAGCTCATGTTTTTATTACAATTTCTATAAATTACACATTATAAATTTGGAGTTGCATGTAGTTTGCCATTTTCGCTGTAAAAATACTGTAAACACAATTTTGCTGACATGGAGATCGAATGTAATCTACTTTTATATATCTATTTCCTTAAAATATCAAACTGTGTAATTGAGGATATTGCACTCATCTTTCTTTTTACGTAAGAAAAGGACAGAGATTCACATGCACGTGTTCTGGGATGAAAATTAAAATAAAAAAGAATTGAAATAAAAGTTCCTCATTTCAGATAAGTTCGGAATCAATCTAGATGTTGCGAAGGTGCATGAACATAGGTAAATGGATGCAATTGTCAGATAATTAACGATGTCGCACCTTACAAAGTGAACTACTTTATGCATATTAACAGTGTTAGGAAAAGCCCAAGGTTTTATGGTTTTAGTTTTTTTTTTTTTAAACTTTATTGTGTACGAAACAACAAATCTAATACACCCATGCCAACGTCTAGTTTGTAATTATATGCGCATGACCTGGGAAAGATTGGTTGACGTTGTACAATGATGCATTAGATAGAATTTCTAAGAACACGTAAGGATTTTGTTGAGTACTTTAGTACTTTGAATTATTGCAGCTTTCGATGTTCCGAATTGTAAAATATGCCAACTAAAATTATTTCGGCATTATATTTTACTAGCACCACAAACATCACCACAAATGCTTTTGCAAAAGACGCTTTTGAAATATTTAATGTTAAAGCTAGTGAAGTACCGATTATTCGATTGTTTTAAACCCATCATCGGTTTGTTAGGCATCCGATTAAGATCATCATAAAGCCTGTAATCGACCATCGGTTAAATGTAAATGCGCATCATTTAACATACACTTTATACAAATAAACACATTTATATCAGTTAGAGTACGTTTGCTGAAAAAAATACAGACTTTCATGGCATCAAAACTCAGGACATACACATGATATACTTCGTATACGGGTAAGAAATATCGAGGTAATTTAAAAAGATCCATATTTCATTTCATGCAAACATATATTTAAAGCATAATTCTGCATCTTAATCCCGGGAAGTAGGTAACTAGTAATCTAGAAGATAAGCACACGTGTAGAATGTGTGCATGCTAAACTGTTCATGACTCAAACACAAAGCACAAAGTTATAATGTGACATAAAAATTAAGGTTGTAATTTATTCGATAAATTTGAATTAAAACTCTCTGCGTTTGTTTTCATTACAAAATGTTACGTTTAACTGAAACAAATAATAATATATTATTAAACTTGTTTGCCAGGTTTGCATGTGAAAAGCCTTATCATAAAAGTGCTTCGGTTGTAAGAATATGTATTTCTCAACTAATTTTCTAATTATAAACTGTGTTTTAAATTCTTATTTAGTTAAAAAAAAATATAGTAATATATAATGTACATGTATTGTCAAAATTATTCATTGAAATGCTGAAAACTGGAGCCATTAGGGTTTGTTCTAGGTTATCATGACTAATCTAAATCAAAGACCGAAATTCACTTTAGAAGATTCCGTCAATTAATTTTCTTTTTTTCCATTTTATTCCTTAAAAAAAAGTTTTTAATTAACTATTACAGTTACAAAATAATATAATTACAAAATAAAATAATATTTATAGATCCGAACTCGGATATCCTGCATGACAGGCGGCCATGCTTACCACTACACCACAGTGACAATTAGATGACGTCATCATTAACTAGTATATAATTAAATACGATATTCTGTTTCCACGACTCCTGATACTTACGCAAGACCTGAGTAGTAGAATAAAAGAGTTTTTTAAAACCCAAATCAATTAAAAAAAAATTGTTTATCGATTAATGGTAACTGGCGAGACAAATGGCCAACATTGATTCATCCTCTCCAATTGCGGAAATTAACGAAGAGTTCCGATATCTTTGATCGTACATAGTTGGCCAATTCCGTCATTCTTCGGTGATAGCGAGATGTTGCGAATGGTACCCAGACAAGGGACATCGCCGAAGAGGCCCGAAGTGAATTTACCATGCCTATCAGCGGAAGTAGAGACTGGTTTCCCGTTCCTTAAGCTCGACTCTCATATACTTGGCCGAAATCGGAAACCAAAGGGATAATTTTTTTCAAACTGATAGTACCTATGTGGACAAAAGTTGATACCGTTAAGGGGATTTTCATCCCTGGCGCTTTGCGCCAGCGATAAATCCCCTATTAAACCCAATTATGAAATATAAGATGAAATTAAGAAAGAAGTGTAGTTTACTCGGGAGCGAAAAGGAAATCCCGTGAGCGAAAAGGAATGTGTGGTTTATATCCGGGATGAATTCTATGGTGTACGATCAGGGTCACAAAACTATAGATGTAGGTGCACCTATAAAAAAAAGTATAGGTGCACCTATAAAAAGTAAAGGTACACCTATACTTTTTATGGGTGCACCTGTAAAAGTGTAGGTGCACCCATAAAATTGTCGGTGCACCCATAACATATATAGGTGCACCTATAAAATATATAGGTACACCTACGATTTTACAGGTGCACCTACAATTTCTTTTTGACCCCCCATAATTAGACGTGCGCACAAAAGTATCGGTGCACCTATACTTTTTCCTTTTAAAATGACCAATCAGATTGCTGCTTACAAAAAGGATATGATAATATTTACTGCTGTATGGGTGGTGTCGCGTGAAGACTCCACATTATGTGGGAAAGGTAAAATATCTGCTTTCACTGTCGATTTATTACAATTGCAAATCCTATTGGCTGTGCAAACCTAGTAATTATTGATTAAATTGAATTGAATTGAATTGGGTTTTAAGGCGCACCAACACATGAAAAGGTTATATGGCGCCTAACAGGCATGAACATGCCAGGCTCATCTTCCATGTACATCGAGATAAAATATGGAAAATGGGCCTAGAACCTTCTCACCCTGAACTGCAGAGTTGCTGCAAATTCTATTGTAGACACTCGATTTACGCTGGAGCCACGTTTATTGTTTTTCTGCCATTGCTCTTTTGATGCGAGCGAGATAGCACCTGAAACAATGCAGGGATCATGATGAAGACCTTTAATGAACATGAACAAAAAATGATAAAATTAACATGAATTTGGGGGGATTTTACCCCTCTGCCTGTCCCTCCAAATGATCTAAATGATCAATTACAAGTAATAAACGTGATGTTTAGCTAGGTTTACACAATGCATTTGGCCACTTAACATTTTTTATTAGTTCTAGAAGTTGATGTGTCTTGTAAGTGTTCATGAATACATTAGACTGTTTATAAGTACAAATAGTCACAGCGTTTTTTTACCTTATATAAATGGGACCGATAAACGGCCCCATTCCCAATTGAAAAAATTGACAATTTTTCCCAATTTCCAACTAAAAAATTCCCAAATTGAAGTTGTTTTTCCGTCAATCTTTCTCCTGGGATATTCTCAATACACAGATGTAATAGATCTTCCCAGTTCTGTTTTAGATTAATCTTCTTAATAAAGTTTTTTACCAGGGTTGTACGTTTCTTCTGCTTTTCTGTGTAAATTGAAACGCAAAACACAGCCTCGTCACCCGAGGACGACGCCATGTTGTTTATGCGTTGCAGAAACGCTTTACCGCTTGTATTTTATCTAAACGCATACCGCTAGTATATTCTATTATGTAACAAGCGCCTCAGTGAGCGATGGGTTAATACTAAATAAAGGACGAATAACAGAAATCGTCTGGGCCAGGAATCATGAGAATATGCGGAGAATATGCAGAGAATCTGATGCAACCCTAAATGACAATAAACTTAACAGCATTGTTAACATTTTCAGGGACAACAAAAACAGAGAAATTATTCTGTGACAACACAGAGATGTACAATAAAAACTTGAAACATTACAATTGTGAAAATATTTTTATTATGCAAATCATCAATAAATATGTACTATTTCACAACATACAAAAAAAACATTTTTCCCAATTCTGAGAAAAAACGCGCGTTTTTTTCCAATTTTGAGAAAAATCGCGTGTTTTTTCCCAATTTGACTGGCCACGGACCCATTCCCAAAATGGTGAAAAAAAACGCTGAGTCAAATACGAAGAAACAAAAAGAAGTGCATGTGATCTTTAGGAATAGTTGGAAACTAGAATTTATGATAGATCAGTATGTACACTTTTAATTAAAAAATAAATAAAGAATTAAAAATCGTGCATATATATGTGTACCATGTGTAGATATTGTTTTCTATAATGCAGTAAGTGTTAAGACACTTACCTTATTCTCACACTATTCAACACTATTCAAATAAGAAATTAAAATAAAGGCATACAAAAAATCGTATTTCTACTTGAATAAATCTATACATTTGTTTGATGCAACAAAATGATCGATATTCTTCCGACAGAAAAAAAAGTAACACTGGATTCTTTTGCTTTTTTTAAATCGAATGCGTATAATGAGTGTCACACAAACACACTTGTTTAAGCAAACAAATACCAATATGATGGCTTTACAAAATAGATTATTGAAGATGGGCTATGAAAGAGACTCAATACTGAACATAGTTTATATTTATTGGAATAACAAGGCCATGGCTTCAGCATAATATAACAAGAAACATAATGTGCATAACAAATGTGCAGTCACGATATTTATAACAATTTGAAAAATGGTCATAGCTCCGACCAAGTTTTGAAGTGAATGAAAACTACTCAATGAACCCTGGGACCAGATGTTCAGAAAGCCAGATATTTAAAATTTAGTTGCTTCCTTCAAATGTTCTCGTAAAATAATTACTACACACTGCTGTGACCGCGACATACTGCCAACCCTGTGGAATATCCACCGCTGAAGCCACGACAGTAGGATTAATATTCTTAGGACTTCACATCTGTATTAGGATACACTATGCCCAAACCGCCATTTCTCGAGTAGTGTAACTGAAATGTATATAAAACTGGCAAAGCAAAAAAGAACAATAATATGCATAGGTAATAAAATGAGGGTATGGGAGGGAGGGTATTTTTCATAAATGAACATGACACATGCTAAAGTTTACAATTTACATCTGATACCACCTGCAGAAAATGGCCGCAAAATTTAAAGGAAGAATAATTGGAGTAGCGTACGATTTACACACTCATTAATAAACCAAAAACAGGGCAGCCAAACACACAATAAGCAGGGTTGCCAAAATTGTTTATGAAAATTATCAATCCCACTTAAATAAAAGGATTTATGTCGATGAACGACAAATCCCATTATTTCTCATCTAATATAATATTCATCGACGTACCATTGGATTATATGTCTTAAATGTATGTCTTCCCTACCATGTGGATAATTTTCTGTAGAAAGAAACGATTTTTTATGAATTATAGATAATATTTCAGCAGAACATGTAAACAAATACACGGCCCGTCGTAAAGAAAAAATCAATTGATAGTGAGTCGTTAAAAAGCTTAGTTCTCATTTATTATAGCATTTTTCGAATACGGTTTGCATAATTGTTCGTTATATGCAATTTTTTCCAGATATGAAGTGAATTTCTTTAGCAAGAAAACGGTTTTCATAAGTTATAGATACTTTTTCATTAAAACGTGTGATTGCCACGGCAACGCCATGTTAAATTCACACGCGTGGACTATCAGTAGGGCGTGTGTTACCACGCGACACCGGTCCGTCCGGTTTTTCATCTCCATTCCGGTCCGTTAGGGTGAATCGTACCACCGGTGTAGTAGTATATTGTTTCGGTTATGGAAATTAAGTAATAATTACATTTTAAAAAGTAGTTTATATGTCCATGATATGATTATATAAAACAAGTTTAAAATAATTATTAAGGATTGTTATTATGTCATTTTGCAATTGTAGAATTGTATATCATGTTGTGATAAAATATTGAAGAAGTTTTTAACCCCGTAACTGCAATGTCTCAGTCTGTAACAAGGAATTTGATTGGACGAAACTTTTGACCCTGTTCATTAACAATGCAGGTGCACCCATATTTATAGGTGCACCTGTAAAATTGTAGGTGCACCTATATATTTTATAGGTGCACCTATATATTTTATGGGTGCACCTACAATTTTACAGGTGCACCTACATCTGTAGTTTTGACCTCGGTCGTACACCATAGAATTCATCACAGTTTATATTTATGTCTAAATTGAGCTGTTTAGTGTCCTAAGTACATGTTTATTCAGTTAACCAAGATATAAATATAGCTAAACACAATTATAAAATTTTAAGATTAAGTTACGAAAAAAAGATCCTGGAGCGAAAATAAATTAGATTTATGACTAATTAAATCGCTTGATGACTTCATTTTAATAGGCTCCATGTGTATATTAATACCGTTTATTAAAAACAAAAACTTTGAATTTACAGAGAAAACTATAAAAAGAATTCCCACAACCAAAAAGGAATTAGTGTAGTACAGTATAAACATTTTCATTTTTATAAACATTTGTCTTTACATTTATATAATCTTATCTTAATTTAGGACTACTTATAAAACAGAAGATTTGATTTCGTAAATAAAGTGACTAGGAATTTATTCAGTACAATATGTTTTTATAGTATAGTATATGTTTAGAAAACCGTGTGTTTCGGATTAATGACACATGTTGATTGTTATTTACAAGGTTTAACGATACTTAAGTATTTTAAATTCACAAAATAAGATATATATTCGCAAACGTTGTACCTTTGCTTTAAAACGTCTGTTAAGTAACAGTTAAATGTCATCAATTTGAGCCTTCTCTGACCATAAACGCCTTTTTAGCTCACCTGAGCCGAAGGCTCAAAGGTGAGCTATTGGGATCACTCTTCGTCCGTCGTCCGTCGTCGTCGTCCGTCGTTAACTTTTGCTTCAAACGACTTCTCCTCAGAAACCGCTGGGCTAATTTTGACCACACTTCACATGGATGATCCTTAGATGAATGCTTTTTAGATTTGTTAAAATTAGGTCAGCACGACAACCAAGATGGCCGCCATTACCATATATGGTTAAAACCTTAAAAAATCTTCTTCTCCAGAACAGCCCGACAGATTTCGACAGTTTTTCTTTTAATATGACCGCCAACTGCTAGACTATCAAGTTTGTTCAAATGAAGTCCCCGGGGTCAAAAATGGCCGTGCCTCGGGGGTCCAAAGTTTGTATATTGAGATTTTGCATGTTTTTCATAGACTTATATAGGAAAAAACTTTAAAAAATCTTCTTCTCTGAAACCACAAGGCACAGAGGTCTCATGTATTACATGTAGCATCAGCTTATGGTCGTCTAATAAGTTTGTTCAAATGGTGACCCTGGGGTAAAATTTGTCCCCGCCCCGGGGGTCAAAGTTTTACTTAGACTTATATAGGACTTTTTTTTTAAAAATCTTCTTCTCGGAAACTGCAAGAGCCAGAGGTTTGATATTTTGCATTTACTATAAGCTTATGGTCCTTTACCAAGTTTGTTCAAATGGTGACCCTGGGGTCACATTTGGCCCCGCCCCAAGGGTCGCATGTTTTACATAGACATGTATAGGGAAAAACTAAAAAAATCTTCTTCTCTGAAACTGCAAGAGCCAGAGGTTTAATATTTTGCATTTGCTATAAGCTTATGGTTCTCTACCAAGTTTGTTCAAATGGTGACCCAGGGGTCACATTTGGCCCCGCCCCGGGGGTCACAGTTTTACATAGGCTTGTATAGGGAAAAACCGAAAAAAATCTTCTTCTCTGGAAGCACATGGAACGGTGCTCTCATGTATTACATATGCATCAGCTTATGGTCCTCTACTTAGTTTTTTCAAATGGTGACCCTGGGGTCAAATTTGTCCCCGCCCCGGGGGTCACAGTTTTACATAGACTTATATAGGGGGGGGGAAAAAAAATCTTCTCGGAAACTACAAGAGCCAGAGGTTTGATATTTTGCATTTACTATAAGCTTATGGTCCTTTACCAAGTTTGTTCAAATGGTGACCCTTGGGTCACATTTGGCCCCGCTCCAAGGGTCACATGTTTTACATAGACATATATAGGGAAAAACTTAAAAAATCTTCTTCTCTGAAACTGCAAGAGCCAGAGGTTTAATATTTTGCTTTTGCTATAAGCTCATGGTCCTCTACCAATTTTGTTCAAATAATGACCCTGAGTCACTTTTGGCCCTGCCCCTGGGGTCACAGTTTTACATAGGCCTGTATAGGGAAAAACTGAAAAAAATCTTCTTCTCTGGAACTGCAAGAGCCAGAGGTTTAATATTTTGCTTTTGCTATAAGCTCATGGTCCTCTACCAATTTTGTTCAAATGGTGACCCTGGGTCACATTTGGCCCCGCCCCGGGGGTCACAGTTTTACATAGGCCTGTATAGGGAAAAACTGAAAAAAATCTTCTCTCGAACTGCAAGAGCCAGAGGTTTAATATTTTGCATTTGCTATAAGCTTATGGTCCTCTACCAAGTTTGTTCAAATGGTGACCCTGGTGTCAAACTTGGCCGCGCTCCGGGGGTCACAGTTTTATATAGACTTATATAGGAAACGCAATAAAGTCTTCTTCTCTGGAACTACAAGAGCCAGAGGTTTAATATTTTGCATTTACTATACTCTTTTGGTCCTTTACCAAGTTTGTTCAAATGGTAACCCTGGGTTCACATTTGGCCCCGCCCCAGGGGTCACGTTTTACATAGACTTGTATAGGGAAAAACTTAAAAAATCATCTTCTCTAAAACCACAAAGCACACAGCTCTCATATGTTACATGTAGCCCTGGGGTCACATTTGCCTCTGCCCAAGGTGTTACTCTCTAGCACCTTCATTTTGTATTTGATCTTTACCAAACTTTGTCAGTGTCTTAAACTGTCTATTTCAATGTTGTTATACACAACAGAGCCCACTTTTCTTGAACAATCTTAACCAAACTTGCACAGATTGTATATGACCATAAGATTTCGAAGAAGTTTGATAATGTGCCAGTACTCAGGTGATCGCTTTAGGGCCATCTTGGCCCTCTTGTATTGGTTCAAATTAACTCGGGTGAGCGATATAGGGCCATCATGGCCCTCTTGTTTTAACTATTTATTTATTGTAGCTTTTTAGGGTCTGAGGAACTGCTGTAGTAAAAACGGGAGTATTACTGAAAAAAAACTGAGTCTCATACAATTTAGCATGAACCAAATTATTTTTTATTTTTGGCAATACATTTATGAAAATCTGGATCTCGATAAATACAACGCAGGGCCTGTAACAGCATACTCGCGTCAGAGAGAGACTGTTAAATAGTTACTAACAAGCTTGGAGGGCCCTGTATGGTCTCAGTCTCCGCACTGACTACACTGTCATTTAGTCTGATCACAGATATATTAATAAATGTTATTAGGTCTGTGGTCTGATTCTTCTTCTTCCAGTACTGTGCTGGGTTCCTCTGAAACATCCTCGCACAACGGTGAATATTTACATGAGTGATGGAAAGTTCAAGGTGCAGTTAAAAACAGGATAAAAACATGTTGTCCTGGGTCTATGGTGCGGCCATCCGGGTCTTGAAGACCTCAAGGGATGGTGCAGTGATGACCTCGGCCGGCAGGCTGTTCCAGATGCGGATTCCAGCTGGGTAGAACGAGTACTTGTAGGCATTGATGCTGGTAACCTGTTGGCATGGCCTCTTGTATGGACTCCGGCTGCAGGCCTTTTTCTGCCCATTTTGGGAAAAAGACCCTGGACAAATTGGAAAAATTTACACCGTAAATTTTGCCCAATTTGGAAAAAATTTAATCGCTTTACGCCTCAAATTGGGAATTTTCATAAGTTAGTTGTACATAAATATCAGGTTGTTTTAATTGCCTGGTTTCAATATATGATACATGATTTAAATATTGTTATTTTTATAGTATTTCCTTGTAAACATTTGTATATTTGACCTGACTTTTTAAAAAAAAAAAAAAAAAAAAAAAAATAAAAATGAAAAAAAAATAAAAAATGAAAAAAATAAATTAATGGGGAATTTTATTTCAGAATTGGGAAAAAACAACTATATTTGGCATTGGGAACGGGTCCGATAGTCGGACCCGTGAGAATAGTAGAAAAAGGCCTGGGCTGGTATGAGTAGGTAGTTATTTTGGATATCCACAAGCTGGTTGATGATTCTGTACATCATGACAGCTCTGTCTTGTTGGCGACGGGCTTGTAGTAGATCCCAATTCAAGTCCTGTAGCATGTCTGTCACGCTGCTTGTGCAGCGGTAGTCACTGTGACAGAAGCGTGCTGCTCTTCGTTGGACGTTCTCCAGCTTGTTGATATTATATTTTGTATGGGGATCCCAAATTGTGGCTGCATACTCTAGCTGGGGTCGGACTAGCGACTTGTAACATGTGGCCTTGACGTCCTTCGGGCAAGATGACGGATTTCGTCGTAGAAAGGCAGTGGTGTTGTTTGCCTTCTTGGCTGTTGCTGTCTATAGTGATGCCCAGGTATTTTGCCTTATTGGTCTGTTGTAGAGTGTGGCCATGGATAGTGTATGTGCCAGTGACGACTTTACGTTTGTTGGTGATACGAATCATCTCACATTTGTCTTGTTTGATCATCTGCCATTCGTGCTCCCACTCTTGTAGTTGGTTGAGGTCATCTTGGAGTGCCGTCGTATCACTGTCCGAGTTGATGGTGCGGTACAGTAGGCAATCATCTGCGAACAGCCAGCAGTATATGTGACTTTGTTTGGTAGGTCATTAATGTATATCAAGAACAAGAGAGGGCCGAGAATAGTGCCTTGAGGAACTCCTGACGAGACTGGTGCAGGAGATGATGCTTTACCGTCTAGGACCACCTGTTGTTGTCTGTCAGCAAGAAAGCTATTTATCCATCCCAGAGTCTGTCCCGGATACCGTAGTGGTGAAGCTTTACTGCAAGACGTTCGTGGGCGACTTTGTCGAAGGCTTTCGAGAAGTCCAACAGGATGGTGTCTATCTGTTGTTTGTTGTTCAGGCCTGCCGCAAGGTCATGGATGGTGTTGACAAGTTGTGTCTCGCACGATCTTCTTTTCCTAAAGCCGTGTTGCTGGTCAGATAAGATGTTGTTATCGTCGAGGAACTTCATAAGATGGCTGTGTACGATGTGTTCCATGACCTTGCAGCAGATTGATGTCAACTATATTGGTCTATAGTTGGCGGGCTGGCTCTTATCTCCTTTCTTGAAGAGTGGAGTGACGAGCGCGTTCTTCCAATCTTCGGGTACTTGGCTCTGATCGTGAGAAGCTTGGAAAATGAGGGTCAGGGATGGCGCTAAAGGTGAAGCCATTTCTTTCAGGAACCTGGATGATATCTGGTCCGGTCCTGTCGCTTTGTGCGGATTCAAACCCTCCAGTAGTTTCCTGACTCCATTCTCATGAATATGTAGTTGTGGCGCTGATAAAGGAAGGCCTGGGTCCAAGGATGGGAGGTTTGTGTGATCCTCTGTCGTGAAAACTGATGAGAACTGAGCATTTAATATGTCAGCCTTGTTGCTAGCTTCAGAGGTTCTCACCATCCTTCTTCAGCGGTGCCTGCAGCTCTAGAGCTGTCGCACTTCATGCTCTAGACATACGAGTAGAGATTCTTGCTGTTGGTGCCGGGCTCGCTAACCATGTCCCTTACGTACGAATTTCTGGCGTTTCGACATGTAGTCTGGTTGTTCTTCTGGATGTGTCTGTATCTGATCCAGTCGTCTGCAGTTTGGAAGTTCTGGCCCGCTTGTATGCTCTTCTCTTTCTTCTTGCAAGCTGCTTAATCTCTCTGTTACACAACGGTTGACTGTACCGGGTTGAGGTTAGCTTGAATGGGATGAAGGTATCAATTGCCTTGATGCATCTTTCCTTTAAAAGTGACCACAGGGTGTTAACAGGTGTGGTAAAGTCTTGTTCTTGAATAAAGCTGTTAGAAAAGTCTTTAAGTTTTTTTTTCATGGATGGAATATTGGCTCTCTTCCATATATAGATACGCCGTTGGATAGGCTTCTGTCTTTTAGGAATGATGTTGGTGTCAACTAACACGATGTCGTGGTTGCTAATTCCAGGGATTGGACAGCATCTATCTATCAAAGTGGGTCGATTGGTACAAAAGATGTCGAGAATGTTGTCATTTCTGGTTGGAAAGTGGATCATCTGTTGGCTTCCAATGTCGTTGATGGTGTCAATAAATGTTTGGTTGATGGGTACTGGGTATTGGTGGTCATGAATGGTGTAGATCAGTCAACATCCGGGAGGTTGGCATCACCACCTAGCCATATGATGTTGTCCTTGTACTGGGCATGGAGATCGCTAATGGCCTTGCACAGTTCCTGAGTGTAGTCGCCGTTGGTCTATAGAAACCAATGATGACTGGCTTCTTTAGGCTAGTGGTGTTGAATGCAGCGGCAACAAATTCTGATGTAGAATGTACATCAACCTCTGTGGCCTCCATGACCTGCCTAGCAATGATAGCCACTCTCCCACGTGTGCTGTTCGGAAGGTCACGGCGGGCGACAAATCTGTAGTTGTCTGGTAAAACTTCTCGCCCAGTTATTTCAGGATTTAACCAAGTCTCGCCGGCTAATATTATGTCTGGGTCGGAGTGATCGAGCATCGCCCAGAATGCTTCCCTCTTAGCTCATTGATATTAACAATCTGGTAACATTGATTTAGATGGTTCCACTTCACAATAGCTTTTATGACAAAAGAGTTCTTGAATTGTTCTGTGTTACACTGCTTTATTTGAAAACATTTACTGTTGTTTGTTACAGATCTTTCAACAATATTTTTGCTTCATAGTCTTTAAATGTTTTGCTTTTTAAGTTTAAATTGTGTTTCGGTCTGACTTGCGTTAGATACTCCTTGGGTAGAGCCGGCTTCAACCACTTTGTAGCAGAACATAAGTCTGTTCTGTTCGCTACACTCTAATAGGGAGGGTAGATCCAGTTCCTCCAGCGTCTGTGATACACATCCTTCCTCCCTGCTCTTATAATCGCCGGAGATAAATCTAGGAGCCTGGTGTTGGATGCGTTTCAGCATATTGGTGTCCTTGGAGAGGTATGTATGGACAGTATCAAATGTCTTGCTAAAGTAGAGTATTACTAGATCAATTTGTGGTCGGAGGCTGTGTCATTGTAATGTAGAAGATCTTGCATGGTTATTAGGAGTTTGGTTTCGCAGGAGTAGCCCCATCAGAAACTGTGGTTTAGATTTAATTAATGAGTATGTTGTTTTTCTCTAGGTGGGTGAGTATGTGTTTGCAGATGATATGTTCAAGCAGTTTGCAGGAGACAGCTAACATGTCTGTAGTTTTCTGGTGCATGTACATCGCCTTTCTTGAAAACTGGAGCTACATTCGCATTCAACCAGTCACTTGGGAGGTTGCCTGTGTCGATTGAACGCTGGAATATTACACTTAATCCTGGGGATAGCTGCTGAGAACAGTTCTTCAGTATGTGATTGGAAATGTTGTCAGGTCCTGCTGTTTTGGATACCGGGTCTTCGGACAGGAGCTTTTCTACACCCTTTGCTGTGATGATTACGGAGGGCATTTTCGTTTTATACTGCTTTGTCAAGGGGGGCATCTTGTCTGTTTTCTTTGTTGTGAAGACTGATTTGAATTGATCTACGAACATCTGGACCTTACCTTTATTCCTTGGTGTTATAGAGGTGAAGTGCCAATGTTATCCTGTTTTTTCTGCTGGCCTTCGGCTTATGGGATGCCGAGTTGTCCATCGTCCATCGTTAACTTTTGCCTCTTTCATTTTTCATCAGATCTAACCAAATGTTACCAGACTGAACATATCAATGAAAGCTCGGACAAGTTTGAAAACTAGTCAGATTGGACCAGTAACACCGGATTTATGGCTCTTAATTAGTTAAAAATGCTACATTTTGCCTCGTTAAGGCAATATGGACTACATTTTTCATCCGATTTTTACCAAGCTTTACCAGATTATTAATGTCAATGAAATCTCAGACAAGTTCGAAAACCAGCCAGATCGGGCCAGTAACAGCAGAGTTATTGCCCTTGATTTAGTTCAAAATGCTACCTTTTGCCTCATTAAGACGATAGATCTAACCAAATGTTACCAGATTGATAATATCAATGAAAGCTCGGACAAGTTCGAAAACCAGCTAGATCGGACCAGTAACACCAGAATTATGGCCCTTGATTTAGTTACAAATGCTACATTTTGCCTCGTTAAGACGATAGGTCATTCATTTTTCATCCGATCTTTACCAAACTTTACCAGATTGTTAATATCAATGAAAGTTCGGACCATTTGGAAAACCAGCCGGATCGGGCCAGTAACAGCGGAGTTATGGCTCTTGATTGAGTTTAAAATGCTGTATTTTGCCTCGTTAAAACAATAGGGCATTCATTTTTCATCCGATCTTTACCAAACTTTACCAGATTGTTAATATCAACGAAAGTTCGGACCATTTGGAAAACCAGCCGGATCGGCCAGTAACAGCGGAGTTACGGCCCTTGATTTAGTTGTGAAATGCTATATTTTGTCTCTCTAAGACGAGAGTGCATTCATTTTTCATCCGTTTTTTACCAAACTTTACCAGAATGTTAATATCAACGGACAAGTTAAAAAACCAGCCAGATCGTGCCAGTAACAGCGGAGTCATGGCCCTTGATTTAATTAAAATTCTGTATTTTGCCTTCTTAAGACGATAGGGCCTTCTTTTTTCATCAGATCTTTATCAAACTTACCAGATTGTAAATATCAATGAAAGTTCAGACCAGTTGGAAAACCAGCCGTATCAGGTCAGTAACAGGGGAATTAGCCCTTGATTTAGTTAAAAATACTATATTTTGCCTCGTTAAGCTGATAGTGCATTCATTTTTAATCGAATTGTTACCAAACTTTATCATGTTAATATCAATGAAAGCTGCAATGCAAAAAGTTTGAAAACCAGCTAGATCGGGCCAGTAACAGTGGAGTTGTGGCCTTTGATTTAGTTAAAAATGCTGTATTTTGCCTTCTTAACACAATAGTGCATCCATTTTTCATCCGATCTTTGCCAAACTTTACCAGATTGTTAATGACAATTAAACTCGGACAAGTTCTAAAACCAGCCAGATCAGACTAGTAATAGTGGAGTTATGGCCCTTGATTTAGTTAAAAATGCTGTATTTTGCCTCATTAAGACGACAGGGTTTTTAATTGGCCAGATTTTAATGGAACTTTGCAGGGATGATCAGTACCAAATCTAGTTATTCAAATTTATGGTGATTACCCTTTAAAGGTTTAATACATGTACACAAACTTTTCCTGGACTATTTTTCCTGAACCTCTGGCCATATTTCAAAGAAACTTGGCAGGGATGATCAGTACCTGCAGGCCTAGTGGTGCATATCATCACTGTGTTCCGGTTGAATGATTTTTGGCTGAGTTATGGCCATTTAAATGTTTTAATACTCTAACTAACTAAAGATTTTGAAACATAAACATTATCTAAACTAGTCTCTTCTGAACTCCTGGCCGAATTTCAACATATTTTGGCGGGGAGAATGTGTACCAAACCTGCGCATATCATTGCTGTGTTCCGGTTGCAGGGCTGGACATTAGGCATTGTCCGATAGGTTTTGGCAACCCAGACTTGGGTCCGGACAAGTTGATTCTGAATCCAGGTTGTCCGATCAGGCAAGTAGAAACAAATATATAAAACAAAATCAAAATGAAAACCCACACCAAAATACGCTGAAAACCCACGCCAAATATCAAAATTCAAACCTCACCGTAGCGAGTGTTGTCTAATAGGAAGTGATTGTAAACTAAACAGTTTTGCGCATGCGCTGCAGGATTTACCCTGCCGATATATAGAGGATCTTAAACTCGTTCCCATTTCATATAAGATTTATGAAACGAGTTACGAATTATTTTAAAAATAATTCATAACGAGTTTCATAAATCTTATATGGAATGGGAACGAGTTTAAGATCCTTTTTATCACATAACATCAAATTAGTAAAAATTTATTCAGATGGACATAGAACTGCCACGACGTCAGACACACTTTAGCGCCAAAATGTCATAAAATATGTGACGTCGTAACGTCGCGTCTCACACATAATGTTGCGTATAAAAGAGTTCAAGTTTTACCTCTTGACAAAGTAGTAGTTTGCGCCAACTTTTTAACAAACCAACATCAATGTTTTGTATAACATGCATTATTTTTATAAGCTGTCACAAATAATAAGTTTATGACTCAGATCTGGGTGAATTTGTAATAAATAAAATAGTTCCAGTTACTAAACTTGCGTAGTGTTACAGGTTTAACTCAACCAATGAAAATCGTTCCAGGTTGTATTACACATGTGTCATACAATAGAATATTAAATAGGTGTTCGACACTGCTAACAAGGGACGTTATGTGATAAATATAGATAGTGTATATTTAGATAGTTGCTTGTCGCAACACGTTGCTTGGGATCCCTGTATTTGACGTTTTATTCTCCCGATTTTGAATGACAAAAAGCATTCCTTATGTTGTGAAAATATTGTTAATAAAATACAACAAAAGCAAGTTGTTTAATTATACGCTAATCATAAATTTTACGAAATAAAAATCGCTTGAACATTTTGCGACAATCACATACGACCGCTTTGCGGATGGTGTACATGTATCATCTCTGAATAGAAATGCTTTATTTTACACCTTTTAATGCCTTTACAGTAAAAAATTGAGATTTCATATTCGGACAAGTTCATTATAGGTCAGGACAAGTGGATTTCTGAAGTCACTTGTCCGACAAGTGGATCCAAAAGTTAATGTAGAGGCGTGGGTTGAATGATTTTTGGCAGAGTTATGGCCATTTAATGGTTTTAATACACTTACTTTGTACAGGCTAGTTCTCCTGAATGCCTGGCTGGATTGGTATTGAGTAGTAGGTTCCATCTGCTTTAAACATGCTCTAAAACCACATTGCTTAAACCTATTGCATTATAATATGTCTGGCTAACTCCATTCAGCTTAGTACCATCCTCCAACCACTAGCTCCCCAGCAGGGGAATTTCCAAGATGGAGCCTCAATGAAAAGCAAATCACCGATGAAACCACCATTTTTTTTAGCGTTCATCTTAATCGTTATTTCAGCTACAAAGATCATCCAGACTAAAACTGACACAAATTCTATAGATTCTTATGTCACAGCTACTGCCATTGGTCACAAATTATGTAACAACTTTACAAGCAACAACATAGACTGTAAGTTGAGAAACACTAGATCCAGAAGCACCTACTTACATGTAAAGAAGAAAAGAAGAAACATTGTATTTCAGCACTCATTATGCTTATGTCTGGCGATGTACAACCTAACCCAGGTCCTGGGAATGCCTTAGACTTTTAACTGTAAATTGTTGCAGCATAATGGTACATAACTCTGTATTCAAAGCAGCAATTAGCACCGGAAAGAGAAGTGCAGCAAGCCCTGAATAGACCTATCTGTTGAACATGGTCTTACTCAAGTTCAAAGCGAACCAACCCAACAGGAACACATTTTAGACTTGGTCTTCACAAACAATCCATCGCTCATTAAATCTTCATCAAGCATCCCTAGTATTTCTGACCATGCAATGGTAGTCACAAACTCAGACATCAAACCACATTACACTAAGCAGAATCCTCACAAACAGTAACTGTACTCAAAGGTCAACTGGGATGAGATACACAAAGCAACTGAATCCTATCTTGAGACATCACTGCATCAGTAATCACTGCACCAGTAACAAGAAGAACTATGGCAAACCTTCAAAGATGAAATCAGGTACAATGTTGATAGACATATTCCATCAAAGATATGTAAAGGGAACAACTCTGTAATTTGGTTCAAAAGAGGCCTCAAGAGACTCTTAGACACAAAGCAAGACACTTCAATTGAATTGAATTCAATTGGGGTTTTAAGGCGCACCAACACATTACAGGTCATATGGCGCCTAACAGGCATGAACATGCCAGGCTCATCTTCCATGTACATCGAGATAAAATATGAAAAATGGGCCTAGAACCTTCTCACCCTGAACTGCAGAGTTGCTGCAAATTCTATCGTAAAAACTCCATTTACGCTGGAGCCACGTTTATTGTTTTTCTGCCACTGCTCTTATAGTGATGTGAGCGAGATGGCACCTGAAACAATGCAGGGGTCATGATGAAGACCTTTAATGAGCATGAACAAAAAATGACAAAATGAATATGAATGGGGGGGTCCTATCCCTCTGCATGTGACGGTGTGTTTGCAGTGGTTGTATTCTATCCCGGCAACCACACGGGAACACTTCAAAAAAGCGAAACAGTGGAACGACTATAAATGCCACCAGAATCATTGCAAAAGAGAATTCAAAAAGGGTGAAGTCAACGTCAACCAAACCATACAAGATGAACTCGACCAAAAACAACAGTAAACCATTCTGGTGCTACATAAAATCAAACAAGAGGCCCAAGAGGGCCTGTATCACTCTACTGGCTATATGGAATCTTTTATGGGGAACACGACAATAGTATGCGCAACAAGGCTTGGTACTGATCATTCTTGCCAGGAGTTCAGAAAATCTAGTCCGGACAAAGTTTGTCTATAAGGGGCAATAACTGTGTCAAAAATCATTCAACTAAAACAGGGTGATGACATGTGCAGCTAGGCTTCGTACTGATCATCGCTGCAAAGTTTCGTTTTTAGCTCGACTGATCAGAGATCAGCAGAGCTTATGCCGTGGTGCGGCGTCCGTCTGTCCGTCCGTCTGTCTGTCCGTAAACTTTTTTTTGTAGCGACAACTCCTCTGAAACTACTGAATGGATTTTCATGAAACTTTACAGAAATGTTGCCCATGAAGTCTAGTTGATCCTAGCAAAAATTCATGTTGATGTGAAATCCAAGATGGCCGCCAAATCTAAAAATAGGTTTTTAAAAAACAAGTTTGTAGCGACTACTTCTTGAAAACTATAAGTGATATTGGTATGGGACTTTTTCTAAAATGATCAGCATGACATGATGTTGGTCTTTGTCAAAAAAATTTTTGATTCGACGTTAAACATGGCTGCCAGCGGCCATCTTTGTTTAGATAGAGTTATATAGTGAAAACTTGTAGCGACTACTCCTCTGAAACTACTTGACGGATTTTCATGAAACTTCACAGGAATGTTGCTTTTGATGTCTAATTGATCCTAGCAAAATTTTAGGTCGGCCGGAAATTCAAGATGGCCGCCACGGCTAAAAATAAATTTTCAAAATACAAGTTTGTAGCGACTTCTTCTTGAAAACTATAAGTGATATTGATATGGGACTTTTTCTTAAATGATCAGCATGACATGATGTTGGTCCTTGTCAAAAATTGTTTTGATTCAACGTTAAACATTGCTGCCAGCGGCCATCTTTGTTTACATAGAGTTATATAGTAAAAACTTGTAGCGACTACTCCTTTGAAACTACTTGGCGGATTTTCATAAAACTTCACAGGAATGTTGCTCTTCATTTCAAATTGATCCTAGCAAAATTTCAGATCGGCCAGAAATTCAAGATGGCCACCACAGCTAAAAATAGATTTTTATAAAAGAAGTTTGTAGCGACTACGTTAAAAACTATAAGTGATATTGATATGGGACTTTTTGTAAAATGATCAGCATGACATGATGGTTATCAGAGTCAAACATTATTTTGATTCGACGTTAAACATGGCTGCCAGTGGAGTTATATAATGAAAACTTGTAGCGACTACTCCTCTGAAACTGCTTAATGGATTTTCATGAAACTTCACAGGAATGTTGCTTTTGATGTCTAATTGATCCTAGCAAAATTTCAGGTCGGCCAGAAATTCAAGATGGCCGCCACGGCTAAAAATAAATGTTCAAAATACAAGTTTGTATCGACTTCTTCTTGAAAACTGTAAGTGATATTGATATGGGACTTTTTCTAAAATGATCAGCATGAAATGATGTTGGTCCTTGTCAAAAATTGTTTTGATTCAACGTTAAACATTGCTGCCATTGGCCATCTTTGTTTACATAGAGTTATATAGTAAAAACTTGTAGCGACTACTCCTTTGAAACTACTTGGCGGATTTTCATGAAACTTTACAGGAATGTTGCTCTTAATGTCTAATTGATCCTAGCAAAATTTCAGATTGGCCAGAAATTCAAGATGGCCACCACAGCTAAAAAAAGATTTTTAAAAAAGAAGTTTGTAGCGACTACGTCTTGAAAACTATAAGTGATATTGATATGGGACTTTTTGTAAAATGATCAGCATGACATGGTGGTTATCAGAGTCAAACATTATTTTGATTCGACGTTAAACATGGCTGCCAGTGGCCATCTTTGTTTACATAGAGTTATATAATGAAAACTTGTAGCGACTACTCCTCTGAAACTTCTTGACGGATTTTCATGAAACTTCACAGGAATGTTGCTCTTGATGTCTAATTGATCCTAGTAAAATTTCAGGTCGGCCGGAATTTCAACAAGTCTGTAGCGACTACTTCCTGAAATCAAAATCAATCAGTAGAGCTTCAAGGTCATTGACCTCTTGTTGGGATTTGGCGTGGGTGCTTAAAGCCATTTATATTGTGTCTATAGAGTTTGGATTCTAAAATTATGTAAGTTATATATATATATACCTCACCATCAGTAGGCTTAGAAATGGTGTACATATGTTGTAAAAATTGGCTGTTGTTGGCGGGATAGTTACTTTAAATGTGAATTAAAAATATCACTATCGCGCTGAAATATACATTAAAAAATCTCCCAGATTTATGCATGAATCTTCCTTAAAAAAATCACTAACCTCCCAGATTGAGGTCCTGAAAATATCACATGTATGTTGCATGAACCAACAGGGGGAAGTAATAATCAATGCACCCTAGAATTATTGCTTTTATTTTATTACTGAAACTATAAAGAAATGTATAAACTAGTGATGTACCAATTAATCGATTGTAACCGATCATCAGTTATTTAGGCATCCGATTATGATGATCGATTATGAAAGTCTGTAATCGATCATCGTTATTTGTAAAATATGCACTTTCAAAATAGAAATAAACATGATTATCCAGGAGACAACAGTTACGAAATACACTTTATGAAAAGGAACATATACACAAATAAACACATTTATATCAATTAGAATTGTTTTACTGATTCAAATGACAATGGTATAAGAAACAAGACCGAAAAAATGCACGCTTAATCAGAAATTAATTCTAAGTTCAAGGCCTCAAACTTAGATTAACATAATTATTGTCTTATCGATATTATTACCGATGATTGATCGGTTACATCCTATCGACTGTAACCGATGATCGATTGTAAATTTAAAACCAACTGCCCATCTCTAGTGTAAACAAAAATAAACTATGTACACAGTAGTTAAATATCCATAATATGTCGGATGCAAAAATGTATGTTTGCCTCATGGGTACTGTAGTTCCTCCATTTTTCATGCAATCTTCACCTAACTTATATAGTAGTTATGCATAAGGCCTCGGACGAGTTCTTGAACCAGCCAAAATCGACTGGTAATAATTGAGTTATCTGCCCTTTCATCTGGTCTTAACCAAGCTTACACGGGTAGTTGTATTTGTATAAGATCTCAGACGAGTTGTTAAACCAGTCAGATTTGACCTCTCATAGCTGAGTTATCTGTCCTTGAATTAGCAAAAATGCATAGTTTTGCCTTGTGGGCACTCTAGCCCCTTCATTTGTAATCCGATCTTAACCAAAATTACACAGTAGATATATATATGCATAAGATCTCATATGTCGAGTTCTTGAACCTGAGCAAGAGTCTATCGCTAATAGTGGAGTTATTTGCCCTTGAATTGGCAACAAATGCATAGTTTTGCCTTGTGGGCACTTTAGCGCCTTCATTTTTTTATCCGTTCTTAACCAAACTTATAAACTTATAAAGTATCTCAATAAGATCTCGGACAAGTTCTTCAACCAAAAAGATTCATGGCCCTTGACAATCTATTAGGCAGAAATTCAAGAACTGGGTGTGCAAATATGCTAACAGGGTGCGCAGTTCGCAACAAGTGGGTGTCTCTTGGGGTAATTTACTTTTACAAATAAAGGTGAAAAAAACGACATTTTAGATCATATTTCTTCTATAAATGTATACAAAACATAACAATATTGAGGGAAAGTAAGAGTTCGAAAGTGTTGTTGAGCAAAAAAAAAAAAAAATATTGACCGCGATTTGTCAAAAACGGCCGTGCTAAAGACGGCTGCACGGTTGGCTGGCTAATACACTCGCCCTTGAATTAACGAATATCTCATAATTTGGCATTATAACGACCCCTGGCCCCATGCCCCTCCACAATTTTTGTTTGTTTGTTTTTAATGCAGTTACCTTGGTTATTGAAGAAAGTTTGGACAAATTATAAAAAAATATTTTATTCTTCGGAGTTCCACATCTGACACGCCATCCCATCCAGGGCCTCACCCCCACTACCCCCACCAACCACGGACACTGATACAGCCAACAGAGTGATACAGGCCCTCTTGGACCTGTTGTCTATATATGTATCTGCATATTTGTTAACTCAAATTTTCTAGATGTACAAGCTAGGGACATAGCATTCCAATTCTTTTTTTCATTTATTTTGTGCCCTGCATTTTTATTAAAAAACAGTATTTTTGTTAATGTAGTTTCATTTGTTTACTTTTCAGATACCAGAATCAATGACCAAATTGATTGATTCAGACACCGAAACCAGTGGATATGCATAGTTTATATGCATGAGCTTTCTGAATTATCTTAAACCAGTCGTTCCATTAATTGCCATAGCCGTTTGTGTGTAAGTCAAATACCTTCATTGTGCTTAATTTACAGTATTGAAACAAGTTTGTACATGAGTAGCCATGAGACAGTATGGAAACAAGTATGTATATGAGTAGCAATGAGACAGTATGGAAACAAGTTTGTACATGAGTGAGACAGTATGGAAACATGTATGTACATGAGTAGCACTGAGACAGTATAGAAACATGTCTGTTATAATATGAGTAGCACTGAGACAGTATGGAAACAAGTTTGTACATGAATAGCACTGAGACAGTATGGAAACAAGTTTGTACATGAGTAGCCATGAGACAGTATGGAAACAAGCCTGTATATGAATGGCAATGAGACAGTATGGAAACATGTATGTATGAGTAGCCATGAGACAGTATGGAAACAAGTATGTATATGAGTAGCAATGAGACAGTATGGAAACAAGTTTGTACATGAGTGAGACAGTATGGAAACATGTATGTACATGAGTAGCACTGAGACAGTATGGAAACATGTATGTATGAGTAGCCATGAGACAGTATGGAAACAAGTTTGTACATGAGTAGCAATGAGACAGTATGGAAACATGTATGTATGAGTAGCCATGAGACAGTATGGAAACAAGTATGTATATGAGTAGCAATGAGACAGTATGGAAACAAGTTTGTACATGAGTGAGACAGTATGGAAACATGTATGTACATGAGTAGCACTGAGACAGTATAGAAACATGTCTGTTATAATATGAGTAGCACTGAGACAGTATGGAAACAAGTTTGTACATGAATAGCACTGAGACAGTATGGAAACAAGTTTGTACATGAGTAGCAATGAGACAGTATGGAAACAAGCCTGTATATAAATGGCAATGATACAACATGGAAACAAGTCTGCATATGAGTAGCAATGAAACAATATGGTAATAAGTAGATGGAAGAAGATAAAACTAAATAAACACTCTGAAACAAACCTTTAAAACATCTTTTGTGACATATCTATGGTTATATCTGTTAATTTCCTTACAATTCATTTGTTTGAGTTTTCCCAAATTTGGAAAAACAATATGGTTTGTAAGATTATATGGTTGAATGATATTGAAATATATTTAATACAGTTTCTACTTCCAAAGACTTGTTCTCCAATTATTAGGACCCTGTCCATATTTTCAAAAGACCCACTACCCAATTAGTGGAGCACTGTGGTCTAGTGGTAGGGCATTGGACCCATGCCTAAAAAGTCATTGGTTTGATTCCCACTATTGCCGTGTTGTTGCTTAGTACTGGCTCTACCTTGAAGACATTGAGGGTGATTAAATCGGGTTCAGAGAGCTTTTGCTTTAATCAATGTAAAATAAAGTTTTAACTAAAACACCCAATAATAGTATAGAATATAGTGTTGATGCTGAATATTCACCACTATAATTGGTTGTTTATTTATAGTAGAAATGATATTTTCAGTGGTTTAAAGAAGGACATACTCATGGCTGGTTCTGCACAGGGAACCAATGATGATTTGGAGCGACTAAGACCTATAAAAAAAAATGGTGTATTTATCTGCCCATGGAAGCCATTTGAAAGGCCAGGATTCCTTGCATTGTTACAGTGGAAATGTTTGGAGAAGAATAAAAGCAATATTCCAAGCAATGTAAGTTCAATTTTTAGCTCTACTGGCCGTCGTCGGTCGTCCGTTAACTTTTGCCTTGTGAACCCTTTCATTTATTATTTGATCTTTACAAAATTTTGCCAGATTGTAAATATCAATGAAGCTCTGACCAAAGGCCCAGCAGAGCTTATGGGATGACGAGTTGACCGTCCCTCCGTCCGCCGTCCGTCGTCTGTTAACTTTCGCCTTGTGAACACTCTAGGGCCTTTATTATTAATCGGATATTTACGAAACTTTGCCAGTGTCTTTATATCAATGAAAGCTCAAACAATTTTGAAAAACAGCCAGATCAGATTAATTTCACCAGAGTTACGACCCTTGTTTTGCTTAAAAATGCCATATTAAGCCTTGTGAACACTCTAGCACCTTCATTTAATATTTGATCTTTGCCAAACTTGCACAGATTGTTAATATCAATGAAAGCTCTGGACGAGTTCTGAAACCAGCTAAATCGCTTTAATAACACCAGAGTTACACTGCCAAAAAAAATCTTAGTTCTAGAAAAAAAAACTTATATTAAGAAAATTTATCTTGTTTTGAGACAATTTTTCTTGGGAGTATACTTAGAAATTATTACTTGTTTCTGCCACCATTAGGAATCTTGAAATAAGAAATAGTTTTCCTATAACAAGAAAAAAATATATTCTTGTTTCATTCACACATGGTTCTCATTTCAAGAATTAATTTTCTCAAAATAAGAAACAAAATTTTAATTTAAGATCTTACACTTTCTTATATTTTTCTTAAATTAAGAACTTATCTTAATCTAAGAAACCTTATTTTCTTATAACTTTCTAGTCACTTTTCTTAAATTAAGAACTCAATCTTAATTTAAGAAACCAATTTTCTTATAACAAGAAAAAGGGAGTACAGCTAGAAATATTTTCTTATAAGAAAATACCAAGACAGTATACTATCTGAAAACAAGAAAGAACAAGAAAATTAACAGGAAACATATCTTATTCTGAGTATACAGAATCTTGATGAATTCTACAATTTCTCAAATCAAGAAAGTTGACGAATTCTACAATTTCTCAAATCAAGAAAGTTGACGAATTCTACAATTTCTCAAATCAAGAAAGGTTAATTTTGCAGCAATGTACATGATGTAGCTGTGATGAATTTTCTGCACAAGGGTCTTTAACATTGGATAAATAGTGAAATTGTCAAATATCTGCATCACAGCACGAATGTAATAAATGATGTATGCATCAGCTATATTTTTGTCTTTTTTGTGTGTGTAGCTCACTGTATTAATTGCAAACTTGTAGGACTTTAAACAAAGGCAAAAGCAAAATTATCCAAACACTGCATAAAATATATGCTTTTTAATCCAGCCTTTTTGGCAAGTGTGTTTTTTATCACATGTATATGTAGTCTGAGATACATTAGAGCACAGCATAGTCTTGATTCAATCACATTAAGAGGCACTCACAAGTGTTTAGATACATTAGAGAACAGCATAGTCTTGATTCAAACACATTAAGAGGCACTCAAAAGTGTTTAGATACTAGTACATTAGAGCACAGCATAGTCTTGATTCAAACATTAAGAGGCACTCAAAAGTGTTTAGATACATTAGAGCACAGCAAAGTCTTGATTCAAACACCTTAAGAGGCACTCAAAAGTGTTAAGATACATTAGAGCACAGCATAGTCTTGATTCAAACACATTAAGAGGCACTCAAAGGTGTGAACATACATTAGAGCACAGCATAGTCTTGATTCAAACACATTAAGAGGCACTCAAAGGTGTTTAGATACATTAGAGCACAGCATAGTCTTGATTCAAACACATTAAGAGGCACTCAAAAGTGTTCAGATACATTAGAGCACAGCATAGTCTTGATTCAAACACATTAAGAGGCACTAAAAGGTGTTAAGATACATTAGAGCACAGCATAGTCTTGCTTCAAACACATTAAGAGGCACTCAAAAGTGTTTAGATACATTAGAGCACAGCATAGTCTTGATTCAAACACATTAAGAGGCACTCAAAGGTGTTTAGATACATTAGAGCACAGCATAGTCTTGATTCAAACACATGAAGAGGCACTCAAAAGTGTTAAAATACATTAGAGCACAGCATAGTCTTGATTCAAACACATTATGAGGCACTCAAAAGTGTTTAGATACATTAGAGAACAGCGTAGTCTTGATTCAAACACATTAAGAGGCACTCAAAAGTGTTAAGATACATTAGAGCACAGCATAGTCTTGATTCAAACACATTAAGAGGCACTCAAAAGAGTTTAGATACATTAGAGCACAGCATAGTCTTGATTCAAACACCTTAAGAGGCACTCAAAAGTGTTAAGATACATTAGAGCACAGCATAGTCTTGATTCAAACACATTAAGAGGCACTCAAAGGTGTGAACATACATTAGAGCACAGCATAGTCTTGATTCAAACACATTAAGAGGCACTCAAAGGTGTTTAGATACATTAGAGCACAGCATAGTCTTGATTCAAACACATTAAGAGGCACTCAAAAGTGTTAAGATACATTAGAGCACAGCATAGTCTTGATTCAAACACATTAAGAGGCACTAAAAGGTGTTAAGATATATTAGAGCACAGCATAGTCTTGATTCAAACACATTAAGAGGCACTCAAAAGTGTTAAGATACATTAGAGCACAGCATAGTCTTGATTCACAGCATAGTCTTGATTCAAACACATTAAGAGGCACTCAAAAGTGTTTAGATACATTAGAGCACAGCATAGTCTTGATTCAAACACATTAAGAGGCACTCAAAAGTGTTTATATATGGCCCTTGTTTTGATGAAAAATGCCATATTAAGCCTTGCGAACACTCTAGCACCTTTATTTATTATTTGATCTTTATCAAACTTTCACAGATTGTTAATATCAATGAAAGGTCGGACAAGTTCGAAAACCAGCTTAATCGGATGAGTAACGCCGGAGTTATGACCCTTGTTTTTTCTGAAAAATGCTGTTTTTTGCCTCGTGAACACTCTAGCATCTTCATTTATTATTTGATCTTTACCAAACTTGCACAGATAGTTAATATTGATGAAAGCTTGGACAAGTTCGAAAACGGTATGGCCCTTGATTTAGTTAAAAATACTGTATTTGGCTCTTTAAGACGATAGTGCTTTCAATTTTCATCCGATCTTTACCAAACTTTAACAGAATGTTAATGTCAATGAAAGCTTGGACTGGTTCAAAAGTATCTATATCGGAGCAGGAACACCAGAGTTATGTGCCCTATTGAAAAATGTCATTTTCAGCCTTGTGAACACTCTAGCGCCTTCATTTGTATTCAATCTTTCCCAATCCTGGCCAGATTGTTGATATCATAATCAATGAAAGCTCAGGCGAGTTTGCAAACCAGCCAGCTCGAACCAGTGACACCGGAGTTGTGGCCCTTTTTCAATCTTTGGTAATATACACTGGAAACCTCAGGGGCCGTAGGTTCAAATTTCCCTGGAAGTTTTTTTTTTTTTTTTTTTTTCCATAAGAAACCTTAGTTCATGGGTTATTATTTTTTTTATTTGGTTTTATTATAAAAAAAAAAATCTTCTTTTTTTTTTATTGAATTTTTTTTTTTTAAATATTTTTGTCAAATATTTTGATAATATTTTATTTATTTTTAGATTTTTAGCTCTATTCAGCCAGCATAGTTTATGGGATGACGAGTTGTCTGTCTCCGTTAACTTTTGCCTTGTGAACACTCTAGGGCCTTCATTATTAATCGGATCTTTATGAAACTGCAAGTGTTTGTATATCAATGAAAGCTCAGACAGGTTCGAAAACCAGCCAGATCGGATTAATTTCATCGAAGTTATGGCCCTTGTTTTTTCTGGAAAATGCCATTTTCTGCCTTGTGAACACTCTAGCACCTTCATTTATTATTTGATCTTTATCAAACATGCACAGATTTTTAATATCTATAAAAGCTCAGACATGTTTGAAAACCAGCCATATCGGATCAGTAACACCAGAGTTATGGCCCTTGTTTTTTTGTGAAAAAATTCCATTTTCTGCCTTGTGAACATTCTAGCACCTTCATTTATTATTTGATCTTTACCAAAATTACGCTGATTGTTATTATCAATGAAAACTCGGACAAGTTCGAAAACTAGCCATATTGAATGAGTAACAACAGAGTTATGGCCCTTGATTTGCTAAAAAATGCCCAATTTCCATACACTGTAAGTGGCTATTATATATGTATATACCAATTATTGCCTTCAACAAGCATAAATGTAGTTAATAACATCTCTAGGTGGTACAAACGTATCTAGGTTTTCTACAAAATATGCATATATGCTAAGGTTTAGTCAATACTTTAATAACATCAGTGGTAAAGATAAATGGGGAAAAAGGCTCTTCATAATAATGGTCTTAGCAATAAGATACCCAGGAAATCATACTAGTTTGTGTCAAAGTTAGTGTTCTCAGTTATCTTTAAATAGTCATACTGTAATTACACGCCAGTTCAACTTAAAATAAAAAGTTACTAATAAGTTATATAGTTACTGCGCAGAAAGAGCTATCACACCAACAACAGCAAACTTTTACAACATTTCTTAACCTACTGATGACCAGGTATATACAACTTACCTATTTTGAGAGTTCACACTCTATAAGACACAATATAAACGGCTTTTACCAGCCAGGCCAAACCGCAAAACTGGAGCGTCGAATTAAGAGTTAGGACTCATAATCCATTTTATGCATACTTCAATTTTAAGAACCGTTGAATAAACCTATATTTTTAATCGGCAAATATACATTATTATATGACCTGAACACCTGGCTAGAGTTTTGATAAATGGTTTTGTTTTGCCATTTTGCCATTATTTGGATTGTTAGGTTCTTTAAAATTTGCATTAAAATTACCGACATGTAAACGGTGTACTAATTTGCGCCTTATTGACGGCAATAATAGATGCCGACAATACAAACCGATGAGTACTACACGGGGATTAATGTTTTACACCAATTGCATTATCAATGCTCTTAATATGAGTATGTTCTTCAATTTGTGGTGTTAAAATGCATAAGACGTAGTTTTACCTTTGACACATGCAGACTTTTCCATTGTGATTTTAGTGGGTGGGATAATTCAACATGCATTTTTGTCAGAAAACATATGTTTAAATGATATTCATGCACATTCTGTGTTCAAAGTTGTACTTATTATGATAAATGAAGATATTTAAAGTGAAATTACCTATTAAACCTGTCATTTCTAATATATATTGCCATTATAAGTAAACTTAAATGACAAAACGATTATACAAAAAGTGCACAATTTCAAATGCAAAATTTTAAGTGAAGGAGTTGTCTAATTTTCAGTATATTAGAGCTAAATGTCTAGGCTTTCATATGCTCAAAAACATTTTCTGTTGCAATTAGTCCGCAGTTCACAACATTAATTTCAATTTTATTTTTATCGCAGTGGGCATAGAACATGTTCAGGTAGAGGTAAATAATAGCAGTAAAGGGAGGTAATAAAAAGTGTGGACTGTCAAGCATGCAATAATAAACAACAGTTAAAGGGACAAATGGCAATCTTGAATTACATTTTTTATCAAACATTACACTTTAGTCTCTAGATTTATTAATCCAACAGCGTCTCCGTGGCCGAATGGTTAACATTGTCGCGTTGTAAACCTTCGCCTCTCACCGCTGCGGGTTTGAATCCAACTGAGAGCTTGACTTGTAAGTGAAGAAGTGACGATTCTTACTGAGGTTTACAGTACTGGTTCTACCGAGGAAAAATATGTCGTCTGCCTCCACCACTAAAATTCGACCGTCATAGACCACATATTTTTCCTCGGTAGAACTTTTCATATGATGCAATCAAAAATTCTGTTGCAATAAGTGGTGGCGTGAAATTCAAGATGGCCACCAAAGCTAAAAATAGATTTTTAAAAAACAAGTTTGTAGAGACTACTTCTTGAAAACTAAAAGTGATATTGATATGGGACTTTTTCTAAAATGATCAGCATGACATGATGTTGTTCATTATCGGAAATCATTTTGATTCGACATAAATGGCTGCCAGTGGCCATCTTTGTTTACATAGTGTTATATAGAAAAACTTGCAGTGACTACTCCTCTGAACTTGTGACTACTCGACGGATTTCAATGAAACTTCAAAGGAATGTTGCTGTTGATGTCTAGTTCATCCTAGCAAAATTTCAAGTCAGCCGAAAATTCAATCCTCAGAAACTACTTGACAGATTTTCATGAATCTGTACAGGTATGTTGCTCTTGATATCTGGTTGATCCTAGCAAAATTTTACGCCGACCGGAAATTTAAGATGGCCGCCACGGCTAAAAATAAACCATTAAAGACAAGTTTGTAGCGACTACTTCTTGAAAACTATAATTGATATTGATATGGGACTTTTTCTAAAAGGATCAGCATGACATGATGTTGGTCCTTGTCGAAAATGGTTTTGCTTTGCCAGCGGCCATCGTTGTTTACATAGAGTTATATAGCTAAAACTTGTAGCGACTATTCCTCTGAAACTACTTACGGATTTTTATGAAACCTCACAGGAATGTTGCTCTTGATGTCTAGTTGATCCTAGCAAACATTCACTTTGATGTCAAATCCAAGATGACCACCAAAACTAAAAATAGATTTTTAAATAACATGTTTGTAGGGAATACTTCTTGAAAACTATAAGTGATATTGATATGGGACCTTTTCTAAAATGATCAGCATGACATGATGTTGGTCCTTATCCAAAATCATTTTGAGTCAACGTTAAACATGGCTGCCCATGGCCATCTTTGTTTACATAGAGTTATATAGTAAAAACTTGTAGCGACTACTCCTGAAACTACTTGACGGATTTCCATGAAACTTCAAATGAATATTGCTCTTGATCCTAGCAAATTATGAAGTTGGCCGGAAATTAAGATGGTCCCAGGGCTAAAAATAGATTTTTAAAAAACAAGTTTGTAGCACCTTCTTCTTGAAAACTATAATTTATATTGATATGGGACTTTTTCTGAAATGATCAGCATGAAATGATGTTGGCCCTTGTCGAAAAAACTCATTTTGGTTCAATGTTAAACATGGCTGCCAGCAGACATTTTGTTTACATGGAGTTATATAGGAAAAACTTGTGGTGACTACTCCTTTGAACTGCTTGACAGATTTTCATGACATTTCACAGTAATGTTGCTCTTGATGTCTAGTTGATCCTAGCAAACATTCACTTTGATGTCAAATCAAAGATGACCACCAAAACTAAAAAAAGTTTTTTAAATAACATGTTTGTAGGGAATACTTCTTGAAAACTATAAGTGATATTGATATGGGACCTTTTCTAAAATGATCAGCATGACATGATGTTGGTCCTTATCCAAAATCATTTTGAGTCAACGTTAAACATGGCTGCCCATGGCCATCTTTGTTTACATAGAGTTATATAGTAAAAACTTGTAGCGACTACTCCTGAAACTACTTGACGGATTTCCATGAAATTTCACAGTAATGTTGCTCTTAATGTCTAGTTGATCCTGTCATAAATTCAGGTTGTTTACATGGAGTGCTGGTCCTATTTCCACAAAACTTCACAAGTTCCCATGGCTGATCTATCAAAACCTATCAGTAGAGCTTCAAGGTCATTGACCTCTAGTTCCTGAACCCCTGGCCGGATTTCAATGAAACTTTGCAGGAATACCAGGCCTAATGGTGCATATCATCAACGTGTTCCGGTTGAATGATGTTTGGCAGAGTTATGGCCCTTTAAAGGTTTTAATACACAAACTTTATCTGGACTAATTCGTCTGATCTCTTAGCCGGATTTCAACGAAACTTTTTAGGGATGATCAGTACCAAGCCTTGTTATGCATGTCATCGCCGTATTTCGGTTGAATGATTTTTGGCGGAGTTATGGCCCTTTAGAGGTTTAAATACCTCCTGGTCTCACTGCCTTTGGTCAGATAATGATCACTACTTTTGTAAGTGGGTCAAAGGTAAAGGTCACCGAGACAGGAAAATAAAAATATTGTCCACACCATAATTCCTCTTTCCCTGAAGCAAATCTTACGAAACTTCATGGAAAGAGGGTGAAAATAACATGAAATTATGCTCAATCTAAGGTATGGGGCAAGAAGAAATATTTCAGAGCCTGTCAGTTTTCAGAAGCCCTGTGTCTGTTTACAAAAACATTTTCTTGGAGCGATGTTTTTTGTTTGTTTTTTACCAAAATAGAAAGAAAAACAAGTAAAAATAAGTTTCAAAACATTTTAGCGGTTAATAATTTCCAGTAAAAATGTATCTCCCTGTAGAAATTACAATTTTGCCTGTTCTTAGAAATCTCAGTAAATCCCTTGAAGAAATGTAGTATTGTTATAAAGGCTATTTCTTATTATCCTTGTACACTGTTATATAAGGTGGTACAATGCCTCTGTTTTGATATGATATGTGTGATCCGTTCAGGAATACCTCAATAACTCAATTGAACTCTTCATGCTTTTACTTATGCTTTTATTTATTTCAGAATGAATTAGACATGGTTTTACCACTGCTTCCAGTAGACTTTGTCAAATTAAATGATCCCATTGAAGATAAAGTCCAAGTAACATGGATTGGTCATGCAACAGTTCTTGTCCAGTTTGATGGGATCTCCATCCTCTCTGATCCAGTTTTCAGTGAGATAAGTGGCCCTGTTCAGGTTGGCCTATTAGGATACAGACGTTATCGCCGAGCAGCCTGTAGAATTGAAGAGATTCCCAAGTTGGATGCTGTAATAATCAGTCATAATCATTATGACCATCTAGACAATAAATCAGTCAAAGATATTAATGAAAAGTTTCCAGAGGTAAAATGGTTTGTAGCTTCGAATACCAAAGAATGGTTCATAAGGCACAATGTTCCAGCAGACAACATCACAGAGCTCTCATGGTGGGATGACGAAACAATTACAGTGAATGGGAAGCAGTTTACATTTAACTGTACTCCAGCTCAACACTGGTGTCAACGGGGAGTAAAGGACCTAAACACGGTAATGATGTTGTCTGCAGTATCTTTAAAACTAAATAATAAATATTATTTGATTTCAGACCATCACATAGATTAAACAGCAAAACATAGTTAGTTAAGACTTCCAGCCAAAGGCCAGACGCACGCTTATGCAATGGCAATGGCAATCAGCAATGGCCCAGTGGATAGCAAAGGTCTACACGGATTCGAACCGCACAACACTGGGTTTCTTTGGTGTGTCCATGGTTAAGACACTTCCTTTAGCTTGGTCAGTTGGATTGGGACGTAAATTGGCAGAGATTTCCTTCATAATAATCATTCACAGATACACAACTGACTTGTGAACTGTTGGGAACCAGTGCATTTGGAAGCCTAAGGTATTATTTGGCAATCTGATAGTTTAATAGATGTTTGCAAAGAATTCTTCCACCACTATGGGAACAAAAGCAGGTTATGTACAGATCTAGATAAATTGAGCTTTTTAATATTTTACTCGTACTTCCTTTTTTTTTTTTTACAAAAACCCTCAGTTGTTTTTAGCTCTACTAGCCAAGGGCCTTCATTTTTCATTTGATCTTTACCAAACTTAACCAGATTTTTTAGTTGTGGCCCTTGATTTGCTGTATTTTGCCCATAACTTTCAAAAGCAGAGCTTATGGGATGGCGAGTTGTCCGTCGTCGTCCGTTAACTTTTTATCGTTAAGATGATAGGGCCTTCATTTTTCATCCGATCTTTACCAAACTTTAACAGATTGTTAATATTAATGCAAGCTCGGACAAGTTCGAAAACCAGCAAGATCGGACCAGTAACAGCGGAGTTACGGCCCTTGATTTAGTTACAAAATGCTATATTTTGTCTCGTTAAGATGATAGGGCGTTCATTTTTAGCTCTACTGGCCTCTTCGGCCAGTAGAGCTTATGGGATGCCGAGTTGTCCGTCGTCCGTCCGTCGTCCGTTGTCCATTGTTAACTTTTGTCTCGTTAAGACGATAGGGCCTTCATTTTTCATCCGATCTTTACCAAACTTTAACAGGTTGTTAATATCAATGAAAGCTTGGATGAGTTCGAAAACCTGCAAGATCGGCCAAGTAACAGCGAAGTTATGGTCCTTGATTTAGTTAAAAATGCTATATTGCTATATTTTGCCTCGTTAAGACGATAATTATGGCCTTCATTTTTCATCCTATCTTTACCAAACTTTACCACATTGTTAATATCAGTGAAAGCTCTGACAAGTTTGAAAACCAGCCAGTTCGGACCAAAAACACCAGAGTTATGGTCCTTGATTTAGTTAAAAATGCTATATTTTGCCTCGTTAAGATGATAGGGCCTTCGTTTTTCATCTTATCTTTACCAAACTTTACCACATTGTAAATATTAATGAAAGCTCGGAATAGTTCGAAAACCAGCCATATCGGACTAGTAACAGCGGAGTTAAGGCCCTTGATTTAGTTAAAAATGCTATATTTTGCCTAGTTAAGACGCTAGGGGCTTCAATGTTCATATGATCTTTACCAAACATTATCAGATTGTTAATATCAATGAAAGCTCGGACAAGTTCGAAAACCAGCCATATCGGAATAGTAACAGCGGAATTATGGCCCTTGATTTAGTTTAAAATGCTATATTTTGCCTCGTTAAGACGATGGGGGCTTTATTGTTCATCCGATCTTTACTAAACTTTATCAGATTGTTAATGTCGTTGAAAGCTCGAACAAGTTTGAAAACCAGCCATTTCGAACAAGTAACAGCAGAGTTATGGCCCTTGATTTAGTTAAAAATGCTATATTTTTCCTCGTTAAGACGATAGGGGCTTCATTGTTCATCTGATCTTTACCAAACTTTATCAGATTATTAATATAAATGAAAGTTTGAACAGGTTCGAAAACTAACCATATCGGACCAGTAACAGCGGAGTTATTGCCCTTGATTTAGTTAAAAATGCTATATTTTGCCTCATGAAGACGATAGGGGCTTCATTGTTCATCCGATCTTTACCAAACTTTATCAGATTGTTAATATCAATGAAAGCTCGGACAAGTTCGAAAACCAAACATATCGGACCAGTAACAGCTTAGGTATGGCCCTTGATTTAGTTCAAAACGCTATATTTTGCCTCGTTAAGACGAAAGGGCCT